>JANHFR010005399.1:28323-41048 GCA_032468015.1 Mimophis mahfalensis
AGAATTCCACAGCCAGCATTGCTGGCTGGGGAATTCTGGGAGTTGAAGTCCACGCATCTTCAAACCACCAAGGGTGAGAAACACTGGTATAGCTAAAATGAGCAAGGAATATAAATCCTTCCATTCCCCACTATCTTGTTAACACTGAAGCTTCTTGGATAACAAGTGGGACATCTTCAAAAGAAAAAACAAGAAAGTCCAGTTGCCTCCCGAAAAAGCACCTTTGGAACAACCGTGACCTGGATGACTGGGAACCTCTACAAACTTCCATATCTAAGTTTAGTAGTAGCCCTTATAAACCTTTTGAGATTTGCCACCTGAGATAAAATCTTGACTTCCTTGGAGGTTCCCTTCTATCCTTCCTGCTAGGGAGTTGGAAGATTCTTTGCCCTGCACATACCTGTATGGCCAGAACCAACCGGATGAGGTCCACTACCACCTCTTCATTGGCCAGCTCAATGCTGATGAGTGCCAGTAGACTGTAGACAGCCTCATAGTGAATACGACCATTATTGTCTTCCTTGCAAGTGAAATACATGTGTCGATACAGCTGCTGGGAGTGCTGTGAACAAATGTAACATAGCTTTTTATGAGGAAGTTGCCATATCATTGAAGTATTGAAGGCAATGCTTTTACATTCCTTTAACATGATCAAAAAGACACGTTTATGCATGTTTATCATATACTGCTAGAGATGACAACCAACCAACCCCTATCTCTTTTTAACAGAGTGTTTTGGCAAGTCCTCGATACCTTTTTCATGAAGACAGTATCTTGACGTGAACATTTGTCCACTTTCAGCTTCAGGATGGAGATATCACTGATAGTGCTGTGCAGAAAAAAAAGAGAAAAAATTAAACGGGTTTGTGTGTTTGTACGTGGGAGCAAAAGGGTAGAGAAGATTGTCCATCTTTCTTCCTTTTTAGTAACTCATAGGATATTTCAAAAGGGATGTGGTGGTTCGGTGGGTAAGATGCTGAGGTTGGCAATCAGAAAGGTCGGCAGTTCGGTGGTTTGAATCCCGAGCGCTGCATAATGGCGTGAGCTCCCGTTACTTGTCCCAGCTTCTGCCAACCTAGCAGTTCGAAAGCATGTAAAAATGCAAGTAGAAAAATAGGGACCACCTTTGGTGGGAAGGTAACAGCATTTCATGCACCTTTGACATTTAGTCATGCTGGTCACATGACCACAAAGACTTCTTTGGACAGCGCTGGCTCTTCTGCTTTGAAACAGAGATAAGCACCGCCCCCTAGAGTCAGGAACGACTAGCACATATGTACGATGGGAACCTTTACATTTACCTTTAGGATATTTCAAGAAGCAGTGGAATTACATTTTCCAGCAAATTATATAATAAACCTTGTGAAGGATGGATACGTGTATTTCAAAGTAAGTCATAGCCTAAATCCCTCACAAATTTTAATTCAGAACAACAACTGCAAAACAGTTCTTATCAATAGGTAACTGGGACAAATATGTCTGGTGCTCTCCACACCACCATCATCATATAAGACAACCTGGAAGAATGACAGCATGTAGTCACAATGTTATTACGTTTATTAATGCGATTACCATGACAATGACAGCATTGTTCACTTGGCCAATCATGTTGGAAAAGCATTCAAGGGAAATTCTACCACTGAGCAATATTATGGGAGAAGAAAAAACCTTTTAGTATAAATGTTCTTTGCATATATTTCTATTCTTTCTGATACAGCTATATTTGATCTGTGCCTTCACAGAATTGCCGAATGAAGCTTTGGTTCAAATAAATGTCATGATCATTAGACTTGCTAGAAGGCCATCACAGCAGTGAACAGGAAATCATGCAGTTTCTACTTAAGAAGACAGAAGGATAGCAATACGTATTCACAGGGCTTGTAGCAAAATTATCTACGATACTTTCCCATCTCATACAGCATCTCCTCTCTATCAGAAGAAAAAAAATGGACCGCAAACCTGATTGTCTGGAATTTGTGCTTATTCCCATGGCGGTCAATGAAGCTGATGAGAATCTGCAGAACAAAAAGGCGAATCTCTGCATCCTCCATTAATGAAGCTGACAGGAGCCTGTCCAGGAAGGAGCTGGGAAGGGCTGTGAGCATGTTACTGCACTGGAAACCAGTGGAAACCTGCAGGTTCCATAGAGAGCCTCTCCATTAATCAATACGCAGCAGTTTGTTTGCAATGCACTCAATAATAATGACAGCTAGAACAGCCAAGATATTGCTAAAACAATCTTCTCCCATTCTTCCTAATTTCTTTTTCAAAGTCTTAATTTGTCTAGTTAATTTGTGTCACAGAGATAGGGTGGTTGGTTTCACATGTTAGTCTAGGTTAAAATGGCATTGGTTGATTTGTAGTTCAGCATGTGAGATAGAAGTGGTAGGCACAGCAAGTTGTAGAAATACAGCAACTGCCTTTTGTTAACCACAGTTAATGTGTTATAAGACAATGACTCATGACTCTTTGGGTCATTGTTTCCGTGATATTTCCTTACTAGATTCCTCAATGCCTTCAACAATGGCAGAGCTTCTAATGTACTGGGAACATACTTTAAAATTCAGGGAGATATTCAGAGATATATCGAAAGTACCTCGTGCTGAACTGGCTAGCAGTCAAACATCAAGAATTGACCACAAATTATTTTATAATATTTTGTACTATATCATAAAATGCTTTATGATGATCCTTATGCCATAAATATTTTATAAAATCCCTGAAATTTCAACTGCATGTGAGTCAGAGGTCCTGGATTTTGGACACATTCTGTACGTTAGCTCATTTGAGGTTCCTCGATTCAAAAGGTTTTGTCTCATGATGCACCATTTCGCCCAGTTAAAGGTTATAGACACATAATTTTAGTAGGCTAAAAGGTACATTATTTCCTACAGAAACGTGGTATCTGTTTTTCTCTGCAAACCTCACATGAAAATGGAACATCTCTTTCACATACCTGCAGGAGAGATTTTAGCAACATGATCTGCGTCAATCGATTCCTGTTCTCCCTAAAAAAGAAAAAAGAAGATAAACACTCAAGATTGAAGCCACATGGGGAAAAGACAGCCTACAAAACTAAAGGCCAGCCAAAATCAGGACAGGATGGATAAGAAAATCATCAGCAAGGAATGAAATTGTGTATGAAACATAACCAAACGCACACAACCTCTTACAAGGATGTATCATTAGGTAGCAAAACATCATTCCTCCAGCCACAGGGTGGGGAAAATGTGAACCTGCTGTGGTTATGTGAGTGAAACAAACTGACGAGGAAAAGGTCACCAAAGCAGATGTGCTAATGGGAATGGAGTATGGTGAGGAATGCCGTCATGCCAATTGGTCCTTCCCACCACTTTCAATGTTTTGAAAGAACAGGGAGTTTCTACCCTTGATTTTCAGCAGTTCTAGACTAGTTTCCTCTCACTCCATGGGTTATAGAAAATGTGGGAACTACAGATTGCCTATCATACAGCAAAATATTCTAACAGTTATTGCTGCAATTTTTCTCATGTCATATACCTGTGCAAAAAGATCACTGCTTTTTCTGCCGAATTGTCTATTACCCATTGCCAATTCTTCTTCAACTAATCGCTTTTTACATTATTGAGAAATAGAATCACCTTTTTCTCTGGCAACATAAGCACTATGGATACATTTTTAAAAAGTTAATATTGGACAGAGTCATTTCGCTTACCCGCCCCTCTGCAACCCAACCCCAAGAAAGAAAAACATCTTGACTTAAAGAACCAAGAATTTCTAACTGGATGGATAAACTTTTCACAACATGGATTTCAAACGTGCCGTTAGATACTATCAGGGGACAGACGTTCTACTATGAATTGGTGTATCTAAATCAGCTTTTTCATCAAGCTACTCAAACATGAATCTCTTTCAACATCTCCATGTAAAAATCTATTTAGAAATGAGTTGATGCTTCCTGGTTTTTCTTTTTACGTTTCCTACTGCCCCACCCAAGAATTCACAATTCTGTGACAAGAGACATTACATAGAAAGGTGGCTTTTGATCAGCCAATAACAGAAATTACTCTTCAAGTAAAAAAATTAAATATTTATTTAGGGTTGGAAGATGCAATATCTAATGAACTTCGGTTTAATCCCAGCAATCCAAGCCTGGATAGTAGAACCAACCTGGTTAGTAATGATATGGGAAACTATAAAAAAATAATAATGCCAGGACTATAGAGTAGACAGGAAAATTGAAAACAATTTTAGAAGAGGGCAGAGATGACCTCTTTCCATATTGCTGCCAAGACAATTACTTGGACATACTGATTCATTTGTCAGGAGACAAGTTCAAACTGAAGGAGTCTTTACTTTTATTAGTCTTGTGGGAAATAATCAACAAATGTCAAATAATAATAATCAACTCTCCCTTACTCAGTTATCTTCTGCATGCCAGTACCCACAAGTAGATCAATAATAGCAAGAGCAGCAATAGTTAACTCATCATACTAACTATAAAGCCACTCACTTACCCATAAACCTCCAATACCATCTATCCATACTACTTGCTAGAATGATCTTCCTAAATTCATTTACCCTCTTTCAAACTTTACACTGCTTATGACAGCTTTCCAGGTTGTTAAGCAGAATTGATTCCCAGTTTTTGACTTAAATGATGATTGATGATAATCTCTGAATCTGGCCACTGAATTTTCTAGGTAAAATTCCTACTCCGTTGATAGAATATTATCTTCCTCAGAAAATGTTAATATACGTTAATAATCCTAGGTGGGGTGACGTAAAAGTAAAGAAAATTGTGTCTATGTTTGGCCTATATCCCTTTCTGACTACAGTATAAATTATATAACTTATCATTGATTCATATTTAGAGAAAGCTAACAAGGATCCATATCAATGTTTCTCAACCTTGGTCACTTGAAGATGTGAGGACTTCAACCCAGCAGGGATGGCTGGGGAATTGTGGGAGTTGAAGTCCAAACATGTGGCCAAGATTGAGAAATGCTGATCTATATGGGGTTTTGATGAGGTATTGACATCAAAGAGCATTCAGTTATATGAACTAGAGGAGTTAGAGCTAGAAATAAATTCCCTTCCTAAGAAGCCTATATTTTTTTGATAATCCGATGTAGCCCTGCTGAAGTATAGATTCCACAACTCAGAAACAAAATTACTTTTAATAAAAAAAAATCCAGATCTTCCAATGTTGTGGAAAAGAATACTTTTAAACAGTTCCTTTAAAATTGTACACTTCCAACTTCTATTTTCTCTACTGCTGCCTTTTTAAAACGGGTGCCTTTAAGTTAAGCATTTTGAGTACAGATTATGGGAGTTTAGAAAACATCTTGTAGGCAAAACCTTTTCTTGAAACATACAGAACTTCCTGGCACTTTTCTTTTCAATTAAAGAATTATATAAATAGAGATACATGAAACATGACTTAGAAATTAATGAGTAACTACTTGGATTACATGGGATGAACCTGAAGATGGACAAGGAATACTGAGATTCTTTGGACAAAATTATATGCCCTTTAAGACTAAAATATCCTCCCATTCAACTTTTGCATTGTGACATTTAAGATGGCAAATTATTATTAAAAAAAATCTTATTAAAAATGATCCTGAAAGGAAGAGGGAAAAAATACGGAAGGATGAAAGTAAAACAACTTGCTCCAAATTGACATCCCGTACAGGAGGGCTGTCAAACTCTCAGCCCTTGGGCCAGATGAATCACGTGTTGGCCATGCCCACGCCCGGTTTAGTGAAGGGAAAAAAGTCCCAACACGTCATGTGATGCCACCATGATGAAGTGAGTTTGACAGCCCTGCCCTACAGAGTTTAATAATACAGCTATAATTATTGAATAGCACAGTCAATCGCAGTGTGATAATAATGGAATCATAACCCAACATACTTAAGAGGGTTCCAAGTTGGGGAAGTCTAGACTGAGGGAAAGGAAATCAAAAGAGGGGGGGTGGGGACGAGAAAGGGGAAAAAAAGAGTGAAAAAGAGTGTTGTCCTCACCCAGCTTTGCTCATGTCTACAGGGTGATGCAGAGAAGGAAGCGGAACTTTGCTCATGATAAACAGCATGACCTCCGACCTCTGATAGGTAGGCAGAGTGCTGGCAAAAGAACCTGGGGAAAGACAGAGCAGGAAAAGCATGCAAGATAGTCTAGTAGGGGTGAGGAAAAGGCACAGAGCTGGTGTGGGGACCCAATACAGAAAGGACAAAACAACAACAAAAAATCAAAAATCACCGGCAAGAAAGTATAGAATTTTACCAGTGTTTTCTTACTGCCAGGAAAACCCCCTCCTTATCATATCAGAAGGAGAAGCCCACGAACCAGATGCCCAAGGAAAAGAGACCAGGTCCTTCTAGGAGTAGCTGTGAAGATACTACTTTCAAATCCTGCTTGGCCACTATATGACTGTAATGCTGGACGGACAGTGGACAGCCACACAATGCTGGATCTTTGGACGGACCTGGATTGCCAGGCTCTTCATTTTTTTTAATGGCCCTTTTCTTGAACTAACTTTTGTTCAGCAATGAAGATGCAGCAGAAAAATTAAGGCAATCTACTTTACTAAAGCACTTTATTAATTAATTAAAAATACCTCTCAATGGTTTAATGTACAGGTAGTCCTTGACTTACAACAGTTTATTTAATGGCTGTTTGAAATTATAACAGCACTGAAAAAAGTGACATGACCATTTTTTCACACTTACAACCATTGCAGCATCATCATGGTCACGTGATTTACATTTGGATGTTTGACAAATGACTCACACTTAGGACGGTTGTAGTGTCCCAGAGTCATACAATCCCCTTCTGCAACCTTCCAACAAGCAAAGTCAATGGGGAAACCAGATTCCCTTAAAAACCATGTTACTAATTTAACAACTGCAATAATTCTCTCAACAAATGTGGCAAGGAAAGCTGTAAAACTGTACACTTATATACAAATGTGTGTATTTTTAAGAAAGAAGATAGAGTGAAGGAAACAGAGTGTAAAAAATAAGAGACTGGGACCAATAGTTCCAGATTTTCCTGCACTCTCTTTTTTAATGAGTCGAGCCTGATGGGCTAGATCAGGGCTGTCAGACTCCCGGCCTGCAGGCCAGATGAGTCACGAACTGGCCACACCCACTCCTGGCTTAGCAAAGGGGGGGAAAGTCCCGATATGTCACGTGATGCCACAGTGACATCAGTGATGGGATTCAAATTCTTTTACTACTGGTTCTGTGGGTGTGGCTTGGTGGGTGTGGCTATGCTTTCAGCCAATCAGAGGTGGTATTTGCTGGTGTCGGCCAAACAGAGGTGGTTCCCTGAGTCAGTCAAAATTATCGCTACTGGTTCTCCGGAACCTGTCGGAACTGGCTGAATACCACCTCTGGTGATGATGTGAGCTTGACACCCCTGGACTAGATGTAAAACTGTGAAGAACTGGTTGAGGTAAGTTAGATCAGACTCTTGGGCAGGATTAATAGGATGCATGGTTAACCTGAAGAATATTCATGGGCTGAATATTGAGACAGCTTCAAAACCTCTCCTTCCCCTAAAGAACTGCCTGCTTATAACCCCCAAAGTTCAAGAGATCATTAAAACAGTTTCTTCTCTCTGTCTCTCTGTCTCTGTCTCTCTCTGTCAGGTGTTCAGGAATTCCCAAGTCTCTTGTGACCTCTGCTGGCCATGCAATGCATAAAGCAGAGTGTAAAAAAATATTACCATCTGCTTTCCTTCTAGATTTTAATGTGAGGATGTCTATCACATGTGTTACTTAGGACTTAGTGGGAGCTACAGAGCAGCCTTAGAATAGATTTTAATCTGCTCAGTGTTAAAACCAACAGACTTTCTAGAGCACTATTATAAGCAAGTATGGGGGTGTTTCCCCTCACTACTACGGAAGCTGCTCTAATATTGACTCAGCCTTCCATCCTTCCAAGGTCTGTAAAATGAGACCCCAGATTGTTGGG
The DNA here is from genome assembly GCA_032468015.1 of Mimophis mahfalensis. Classification (NCBI taxonomy): domain Eukaryota; kingdom Metazoa; phylum Chordata; class Lepidosauria; order Squamata; genus Mimophis; species Mimophis mahfalensis. Next base: position 36,285 of record JANHFR010005399.1, read on the forward strand.
GGCAATAGGCTGACTCTGTAAACCACTTAGAGAAGTGCTGTAAAGCACTATGAAACAATATATAAGTCTAAGTGCTATTGCTATTTCCATACAACAAAGATCAGGGAATCCCGGCACCATGGTTTAGTAAGTACCACTCTTCTAAATCTTTTCTAGTACCTAATGTTAAAAGCAGGTATGGATGGCTATGTATGGTCCACCAAATATTGCTGCTGTTGTTTCATCCCTAACATTTGCTGGGGTGAGAGTAGATACAGTTCTGAAACATTTGGAAAGCCACAAATTTACCCTCCCTTAGCTTTGCCACGAGGCAAGGATGAAGAGGGGCTGTAAGAAGCTTCATAAAGTAACCCTTCCACTTACAAAGTATGATTGACAATGAAAGGTGGGACTGTCATATCAAAGACAATACATTATTGGCAGAACTGACCTTGCTTGTATGGGTTAAAAACCAAGTTGGGCACGGCATTGAAATTAGTTCAGAGCTCTCACTACCAACTCTAAAGGAATGTTTTTCCTGTGCTATGGGAGTCACATCATTTTTGTATCAAAACCACATCAAATTGCTGCTTTAGTATGAGGCATGCAAAGCATGGCCCAGAGAACCATATGTGTTCCACGCAAAGGCCCTATTAAAAGTGAAAATAGCAGGGTCCTTACTCTCCACACCAATCTCAAGACCAGTGGATTGGGCCCAAAGTTTCCCATAATTAGCACAGTTCTGGACTATAACAGAGTGAAAAATCTAAAAAAAAAACCACAGAGAACTTGCTCTTGCTTTTTTTTTTTACACTAAAACTCAACTAAGTATTATTGGTGACATCGTTTGTGCCTGAGGTTCCCCTTGGAGTTTTATCTTAAAAAGCAATAAGAACATTCACACTGAACTCGTGCTTCCAGATCAAGTGAACTGCTCTAGAACTGTTTAAATATCTATTCGTTGTAAAGCCAGCCAAGTTTCAGGTGCCCTTTTGTGCAAATTTCAAGGAATGGTTCTTGTCTAGCAGAAAGTTCTAGCACAAAACTTGGACTAAGCAAATGTGATGTCATCTTAGATACAGTTCATCCTGGACTCATTTAGCCCAGAAATGGCTATTTAGATTTACAGCTATTTATCAAGGTCTTCCCCAAAATCCTTCTAACTGGAGATACTGGCTGGGGAATTCTGGGAGATGAAGTCCACATATCTTAAAATGGCTAACGTTGAGAAACACTGGTCTAGAAACTCCAGTTAGCCCTAAAAAAAATACCAAGTGGTTATAGTGAGCTGTGAGCCAAGCAAAAACACAGTATTTATCCAAATAACAGCCCTACACCCGTTCTTAGAAAGATACTGATTCCACTGCAGGACTAGAATAGTCCCTCTGGGACTTTAAATGGCTCATCATGGTTTTTCATGATTTTAATATGGAATTTATTTGGTTTCTGAAGGCACAAGCTGATTGTTTCAAACTATTTTTTATTGCAAATTATTACTATGCCATGAGCAATCAAGGAGGAAGAAAAGGGCTGAGTTAATTTTTTTAAAGTAGCCAAACAGAGGCAAATCTAATAAAACAGTTCCCATAACACAAAGGATTGCAGACTTGATTTCTCAATCATGACCTAAAGGCCATCCTGTCGGGGCTAATGGGAGTTGAGGAAAACAATTCTAATTCAACTAAATGACAAGATAAAAAATTAGAGGAGTCTAATGAAAGTTCAAGTTTTGCTGTAATGAGAAAAATCAACAGTAGTGAAGGAGCTTGATTAAAAACCTAGACAGATTTCTTTTTCTGAGAATGCTCATAGAAAAATTAGTGCATTTATTCCTTCCTTCCAACACCAAAGACACACCACTGACAGATCTGTACCTATAACAAGAGATGGAACTTTCACAGATGTTCTAGTCCTTTGCCAAAATTACATAGTGGAAAGGACTTGTTGAGATTTCTTGAATTTGGGAGACAATTAATGATATTTAGCTACTAGTTTCCTGTACATAAAGATTTAGAAGGATCTGAAAGACCGGATTAAAGTATGGTTTTGATGTACCAGCAAAGGTGGTGATCAATCATAACATCCATCATTTACAAACAAACAAACAATCAAGCAAACAAACCAGCTCCTAGGCTTGTGATGTTTGAGAAGCTTCAGAGGACTCCTATCCAGAATCTTATGCATTTTGGTGAATACACATTATATATACTGTATATGTCTTTGATTCCCTTCTCTTTGAATCAAAACAAGACATGCAGCATTCAAGAAAAATTACTGGAATGCTGTTTCTATTTTCCTACCATTGTCTCTTTGCTAAATTACTAAAAAAAATAAAGAGTTGGCAGGATTCATTTAAATTTACAAGACTAATGGAAGCCTTTGATGGGGAAGGAAGAATTTGCAGTGCTAGATGAAATGAATTGTCCTGTCCTTCCAGTTTCTGAGCAAAAATGGGACCAATGCTTGGGGCTACTTGGCATACCTGTGGTCTTGATTATGGCCTCTTGGAACATCCTTTCTTCATGCTCCTTAATGATCTTGGTGCCACCAGCAACGACACAATCATAGCTACCCGTCAAGGCATAATCGATACTCAGCCGCAGCTGTCTTAGAAGCGTATTGAACACCTCCAGCACAGTTGGTCCTAGAAGCAACAGACAACGTATCTTTGGAAGAAAGAACATTTGTGGGTTTCTGTGCATACTGACTCCAATGCAATAGAACAAAATGTTACAGGAATACTGGATCCCAACAAAAAGAGGATGTTTCTTGCCTAAGGATTTGAATACATCTATATTCGAATTGAACTTTTGTTGTTGCTAGTTGCGAAGTCGTGTCTGACCCATCGCGACCCCATGCACAATGTTCCTCCAGGCCTTCCTGTCCTCTACCATCCCCTGGAGTCTATCCAGGGTATTTTGATGCAAACATGAGAATTCCTGGGCAGAGCTGATGTTCTCCTTGTAGTTTTCCAATCTTGGCACTTTCACTTGTGTTGGCCTATATTTCCCATCACTGTTTAAAAAGGTCCCTATTGTTAAGTAATATGTACTTATTTTCATCTTAAAAATCCAGTTCATCCATCAGGCTGCTCTAACAAGTCTAGTTTTGGCTACTCTGAAATATCTCCCAAAGAATAATTGCCGATCAATCTTTTTAATTGATCCATCTAGTCTTCTGGTTCCAAATAGGTTGATCCGCACATTAACCATCCTTTTGGGAAATTCAGCTTTTGGAATTTAAGAACTTTGATTCTTGATAACCCTTTTGAAGGTCATCCAGGCTGCTTACCAACAGATCCAGAGGCTGCAATGATGGCTGCTTCTGAGAGGACCTCAACTATCCCTGCCCGAACAGTGGCAGCACTTTTGCTGTTAGCATCCAAATGGCTCAGGAGCTGCTGGATCACTAAATGGGAATGCTGTGGCTAGAAAAAAGAAAAGATAGAGCAGATCCGGAAACAACAGCAAGAACTATAAATACCGTAAGAGGAATCTGAGAGGTTGAGTTATGGAAGCCAAAGATAAGGGTGCTGAAGTCTTCACACTCAATATTAAGTAGCAAATATGTCAGGTTACTGTACTTCTCTCCCTCCCAGGTGAGAATACTTCACTATTTAATGAGAACAAAAGACCCATGATTATAATACCAAGCATAGAATTGCAGGATATTGACAGAAAGTTCATGTTGAATAACTTTTCCTCCTCTGTTGGCTTGGATGCAGAAAAGCTTAACATGCCTGAACCAGCATATACCTAGAGCCTTTTGTCATAGCACTTGAGCATGGGTGCATATATAGTTATAATGCCTGACTGGACTAGTTCACGTACCATATTTTTCAGAGTATAAGATGCTCCTAACTTTTGGGAAGGAAAACAAGAAAAAAAATCTGCCACTGCCACCCAGCAATTTGCCTCCTTGCAGCAAACAGCCTGGTCAGCTTCAGCACAGCCTGATTAGTGTTGTTGGTTGGATTGGACTGGCCTCCCGACAAACAGCTGTTTCAGGCTTCAGAGATTGCCATCGCCTATTGCCACCTCTGTGCATCCCATTTTCGTCCTCCACCTCCCGTTTTCAGTCTTCACGTGCCCTGTTTTTAGCCTCCATGTGTCCCATTTTCACCCCATTCTGGGCAGCGGGGATCGAAACAGGTGGAAAATAAGGTCTGCAGAGGCCAAAAATGGGATGTGGAGGCCAAAAATGGGGTGCACGGAGGCGACATTAGGTGATGGCAATCCCTGCAGCCTGCAACAGCTGCTTGTCAGGAAGCCGATCCAACCAACTATCAGCTGCTTGTGCTAATCAGACTGTGCTGAAGCTGAAACAGGCTGTTTGCTGCAAGGAGGCAAATTGCAAGGAGGCAGAGGCCAAAGGGTGGGGGCCAATGGGTGGGCAGGGCTCCAGCAACATTTGCTGTATAAGACGCACAGTCATTTCCACCCACTTTTGGGGGTGAAAAAAGTGTGTCTTATACTCTGAAAAATACAATATAATTTATTTTTTTCAATATAAAAAGTATATGAGAGCATTTAAACATCCTTAAGGAAAGAGATTCCATACTGAATAATGGAAGCTGGGCACTTTTAGATTCACCGACATTGCACTTGTTGTATGAGCTGCTTTGGTTCTCAGTTTCCTTCCGGGTGCAATTCAATATGGTGGTTATCATTTTTAAAGACCGATATGCCATGGGACCAGGTTATTTACAGGACCGTTTCTCCCTAAAGCAGAGGTAGGCAAACTTGGCTCTTTTATGACTTGTGGACTTCAACTCCCAGCATTCCT
>JANHFR010005399.1:41148-51394 GCA_032468015.1 Mimophis mahfalensis
GGAAGAGGAATTCTGGGAGTTGAAGTCCACAAGTCATAAAAGAGCCAAGTTTGCCTACCCCTGCCCTAAAGCATCAGATTGGGTAGGTAGCCATTTTTCAATAGACAACACTTGCCTGAAATGTTGCTGTGCAGTGGGACCTCGGAAGCATACATTTTTAGTGGCTGCTGTTCTTTTATGGAACCCGCTCACCCCATGATCTGGCAGGTGCCCAAACTTTTAGCCTTTGGGAAGGTCATCAAGACCTGGCTTTCTATCCAGACACTAGGGTAGAATGAGAGTATCTTGGGTTGATTGTTCGGGCATCTCAAGGGTATGAACAAGGCACAGGGACTTGATTTTTATGATTTTTTTTTTTAAAAAAATAGTTCTGAAGTTTTATTGTTGCTGTGAGCCATCCAGAGTTGTCTTTTACGATAGGTGGTCATATCAATCTTATAAACAAACAAACAAACAAACAAGGTTGTTTCTACTATGGGTTATGCAAAATTTGGTGTAGTGATTAAAGTGTTAGCCTAGAAAACAGGAAATGGAGAGTTCTAGTCCCATGAAAAGGTGTCTTTTGGGCCAGTTACTCTCTCTCAATCCAACCCACCTCACAACGTTGCTATTGTGGGGAAAATATTAAGAGAAAAGAAAAGGGAGCATTATGTATGTGAGTTGCCTTGAATTACTTGTAAAGGTAGGTTAAAAATCAATCAATCAAATAAATAGTATTTAGGTTGCTGGAGTTTATGACTCATCAAGGAAGGTTCTGCTCTGAAGTTTAAGCTCATGTCACTTCACCTGGCCGCTGCTTAAGTAGAAACTAAACTTCCTTATACTGTAGGAATAGAAAAATAGAAATGCCCCTTAATGCAGATCTCACCTGAATTGAGTACATGATGATCTTAAAGCAACGGATTGCAAAAGTATTTGGTTCCCAAAGAGAGTGGTTATCTAAGTGGCTTTTGGGAAATAAGAAGGAAAAAAGAGATACAAATTTAGCTGACTTGATGTAATTGACTAGTCATCTAAATTAGACAATCATTTTCAAAGATCAACAACTTTAAATTAGCAAATGAAACCAAACCTAGTTTTTTTTTACAATGTAAAAAGGCCTCTTTCCTAGGAAGACAACTTAGAATTTAATGCTTTAAGCCAATAATGGTTGTGTAGGTCAGTTTGCCTTGGGATCAGAGGCAGTTATTTTCATGAAGAAGTTTAAGCTGGAGCTGGTTGTAGCTCCAGTTTAAACTTGGTTAGATTCAAAGTTGGTTCTAATTAAAGGTCCATTATTTTTCTCGCTACAGGGATCACCCAGATGATTCTGAAGAATGAGTCCACAAGTAGTCAATGAAAGATAGTTGACATCCTAAATCATGGCCTGGGTGAACAAACAATAGGGTCAATCCAGGAAACTTCATTATTGGTTTTTTAGTGTTCTCCAAGGTTGGTTGTTTTCTTGCAAATGTTTCAATCTATGGCTAGGTTTGATACTGCTCCCTGTTTACCTGGATGAATTCCTAGAAACTTGGCATTTTGACAAATCAGCCATCAATAGACACAGATTTTTCCAATCTACATACTATTAAAAACATACAAATGAAAGTTGAAAAAAACCCCAAACAGCTGAAACTACACTCTCCCTAGCTACCAACATCCTGATAAACAGGAATAATATCAGATAATCAGGCAGAGAAGAAACAGTATAAGCCAGGGGTGTCAAACTCACATCGTCACGGCAGTGTCATGTGACGTATTGGGACTTTTTCCCTCTTCACTAAACCGGATATGGGCATGGCCAGTACGTGATGCATCTTGCCCATGGGCCAGGAGTTTGACAGTCCTGGTATAGGCAGTTCTTGACTTACAACCATTCATTAAGTGTTAAGTGTCTATACAAAGTTACAATGGCACTGAAAGAACAAGTTTTACCACCAGACCTCTCACTTATGATTGTCACAGCATCCCTACTATAATGTGATCAAAATTCAGGTGCTTGGCAACCATCATGTATTTATGGTTGCAGTGTCTCAGGTTCTGTGATCACCATTTGTGACCTACCCAACTGGCTTCTGACAAGCAACATCAATGGGGGAAACCAGATTTGTTTAACAGCCACATGATTCACTTAACAACTGAAGTGAGTTGCTTAACAACTGTGACAAAAAGGGATTTAAAATTGGATAATGCTCACTTAACTACTGCTTTGCTTAGCAATGGAAATTCTGGACCCAGTTGTGGTTGTAAGTTGAGGATTACTTGTACCTTGATCATTCTTAGGATATACTGGGTAGTGTACATGTGTCTGGAAGAAGGCCTTTTTAGTAGCCACCCAACCCTATGGAGCAGTTAGATTCCTGAGATCTTGTATTTTAGGAAAGTTTTTCACCAAGTTTTGAAGCACAGTATCAATCCCCTGTAAGATTGCTGTTAATTTCCTGCTTGCTATTAGATTTTTAAAATTAGTTTTATGCCAGTTATGTTTATTATTTGTCATATCTGCAATTTTTGTGACCCTTCTGGAATCTTATACTGGGGAGGTATATAAATGAAACAATGAATGATTGAGAAAATACATTCATTCAGCAGAGGTTATTTTACTTTATTTTACATATTTTACTACTTTAGTTTGGTTGATCTAGAAATAGGAGCCTTTTGGTCAGAACAGCCCCAGTGCTAGAACAACTTGTCAACCCTGAAGCTCACCTGACCAAAGCCATCTTGGAGCTTCAGTGTTGCCACAATGGAGCTGAGGGATAGGGCCCCGATCTTAAATCCCCCCTGATTTAAGATAGCTGGGGTTTTGTAGCCAAAACAAAATACTTTCTCTTGGGAACCAAGGGCATTCTGACACCTGGTCAGAGTTAGGAGGAGTGATATTACCAGGCAACCAGACAGCACTGTGATTGGACCATGTGACTGATTGTTTTGAGAAAGTGACAAACTTTTACCTTTAATTAGGTGAAAACCTCAGGAACCTTCAGAGCCAGTTTTCACCAGATCTGTGCCAATATGATACATCCAATAAAGCTATTCTTTGAGGAATACACCTGCTTCAGAGTTTTGCTTACTATGGGTCTATTGGAACCCTGACACAACTCCTTTGTCACTGGGCCAGTTGCTTCCTTATTTAGCATTAGGGAGGAGTAAAAATAGCTGTATTGCAATGGGACTTTAAAAATTGTATGTTTAGTTTCTAATTTTAATGCCACAATTCTATTGTATTAGATAGCTTTTCCTCCTATCCTTGTTTTAATAAGGTTTACTATATACTACCCTAGATACTAATTAGGAGAGGAGAAGGGCTTTAAAACTGATGATTTGTACTGCAGCTCAAATACTGTTAACACCGATAGAGAACCAATCACTGGATGTAATGCAACATGACAGAAGAGGCTAAAATGGAAGGCCCATTATGGCTGAGGAAGTTGTAGGAAGCCACTGTTGTCTTAGCATATTGGGTGAACCACAGCCACAACAACAGGTCTTACGATGGTTTATTTTAGAGGGATCACCGTGCACGTGCTAAGCTAGGCCTAATGTGGGAATTAAGCTTTTTGCGTAGACCAATTCACAGCCTTGTTATAGTTTAAGGCAGTGGTTCTCAACCTTTCTAATGCCATGACCCTTTAATACAGATCCTCATGTTGTGGTGACCCCCAACCATAAAATTATTTTCACATACACCTGCATTTGTATTGAAATATGTTTTCCAATGGTCTTAGGCGACCCCTGTGAAAGGGTCGTGCAACCCCCAAAGGGGTCCCGACCCAAAGGTTGGGAACCACTGGTTTAAGGGAATAATAGAAGATTACTTTGTACAATATCCCTAAATTTCTTGGAAAAACACTGGAATAAAAAAATACTATTAATGACGGTGATCATCATCATTGTTCTGCCCGTGAGTCATTGAGTGTGAGGAAGAAGAAATTCAATGCACCTGGTTTTTGTAAACACCTCACAGGGGAAACTGAGGCAGCTGTAGAACACACAAGGCAAGGGACTTACATGAGGACAGGCTTGATTGCATTTTTGATATTGCCATAGGCTGCCCGACCCAGGAGCTCCCGCAAACATCGTTCAGCCAGCTCTGCTGGGTTCTCTTTCTCCTTCTCAGCTGTTTGCAAGGGTGAGGGAGAACGGCTAAAGGAAACAAGGAAGGGAAAAAGAAGCAGCTGCAACGTAAATGTCAAACATGCATTTCACAGACAACATGCAAGCAGCATATATTTTTTTCTAGTTTTGCTTAAAAAGAAACTTTGGGAGTATGAAGTGCTCATTCCTTTCTCTGCACACGGAATGAAAACTGGAGGCACACTTTCCCTTATACAGATTTTATTAATGGGAAAGGATTAAAGTACAGGAAATGTTCATTTATCTGTAGACGATGGCCACAACTTTCCATATGACCCACATCTCGAGAATCATACAGACCCTTGATGAGTCATGCAGAGATCAGGCGGACAGTCTCCTCTGGCTCATTGTTGTGTCTCTGTACTAAAAGTGATCTAATGAATGCAATCCACATAACAATTTGTGTCAGGACAATGAATCACACCAAAATAGGAATTTAGAAATGTAAGGCATATCCTTACAAAAAGTTCTTAGTCTTGCGGGCCAGAATCGTGTACTCTGAGCACAATCGCTCTCCAGAATTTCAGTCAAAGCCTCTTCCTCAGATTTACTCAGATTAACAGAGTTGGACTAACCAAGCCCAATTCCTGTAACCGTTCTTCATATATTTTAGTCAGTAGTCCCCTAATCATCCTGGTTGCTCTTCTCTGCACTTTTTCTAGAGCCTCAACATCTTTTTTATACAGTGGTGACCAGAACTGGATGCAGTACTCTAGGTGTGGTCTTACTAAGGCTTTATAGAGTGGTATTAGTACCTCACTTGATCTTGATTGTATCCCTCTGTTAATGCAGTTTAGGATTGCATTGGCTTTTTTTGCTGTCGCTGCACACTGTTGGCTCATATTTAGCTGGTTGTCCACTAAGACTCCAAGATCCCTCTCACAGTTACTGCTATTAATCAGTAATTATTATTATTATTAATTAATTATTATTTAATTATTCCAAGCCAACCTGCAAATTGTCAAGGGCTAAACATGGAAATTTCTGCTTTCTAACTAATTAGTCTATTCCTGATTTACTGTATATTTTCTCCCCTTGGTTTAACAAAAACCCTAATTATTTACATATTCCTCATAGCATACTAACTTGTCAGAATGATCCCTTCAAAATTGAGAACATGGTTTGTTCTGGCAGGCTATATGAAACCCTGGATCACAGCAGGAGGGTTTCCAGTGTTTTATGAGTCCCATTTTCTCCTTTGCAGACAAAATCATGGGAAATCATGTGGTTAAAATTTGACCATCTACTCTAAAGGTCAGTGTTACATTCCAGGCTTCTGGGAGGGAGTCTTTCAACACAATGCTAGGAAACTATTTGTGGCTTGAAGCCATAGGTTGTCCATCTCTGATATACGTCAGAGTAAATAGAACTATTACTATTCCATAAATCTTCTATAATTCTATAACTCCATGACTTTGATAAAGCAGAATGGTGGGAACGTCAGGACAGATAAAGGTAAATTCTTCATACAATATGCTGTTACACTCTGCAATTTACTGTTTGGAAATAAAGAGAAGTCTGCAAATTTGAATCACTTTAATAGAGGATTAGAAGAACTTCTTCAGAAAGATGGTGTTAGGATGAAACTGTGTGCTACCTTGTGGTCTAGAGGAAAATCAGAACATAAACCTACTAACAGCCATGGTGGCGCAGTGGTTAGAATACAGTACTGCAGGCTACTTCTGCTGCCTGCCTGCAATATGGCAGTTCAATTCTGACCAGCTCAAGGTTGACTCAGCCTTCCATCCTTCCGGGGTCGATAAAATGAGGACCCAGATTTTTGGGGACAATAGGCTGACTCTGTAAACCTCTTAGAGAGGGCTGTAAAGCACTGTGAAGTGGTATATAAATCTAAACTAGTGGTATAAACATAGAGACAAACATGCAAGAGACTGTAGTAGGAATGTTACAGTTCAAGCAGAAAACAAATGAATCTAAGATTAAATCAGTGCAGAGGTAACCTACATCTTGACGAGCAGATGTTGCTGTGCATGGACCCAAAGTAAGAAAAAGAATTACTTTCTGTAGAGGCCAAGCTGCTCATTATAGGGTTCATGGTATCAAATTTGCTAGGCAAGTCTCTGACATATTTCTAATTCTAGATTTTCACGTAGCAAAGTCTAATTTTGAAAGAACAATACCAACAATTCTAGGTACCTTTCTGCTTCCTCTGCATGCTGGAGGTTGAAGAGCAATGAAGGCACAATCTTGTCCATATGTTGAGGGTCCCAGATGTTTGCCTGCAACTCATCATTAACTGTTTTCCGAACCACACCCTGTAGTCCTTTGATGCCAGACATCCGGATCCTTTAGGAGTAAAATTCTAATTTTAAGAAGGTAACCAGGAAATGGGGTTTTCCTTCTACTTGTATCTCTTTGTAATGCTTGGCTCCTGAAGGATATGGAATTTATATTCTAGGCCCATGGTTCCTAGAGTGCCACAATGAATGCATAGAAGCACTGTGGGATATTTTACTACTTAATCAACAGAACTGTTGGTGAATTAGCTGCAGCACCCCAGGATGTCATAGTGCACAGTTTGGGAATTGCTAAGGGCACTGTGAACCAAGGAAGATTGAAAACTTTGGTGCTTGGGAGGTAGGAGTTTATTGGTAATTCTTCAGCAATTAGAAGGGAGACCCTGTGGTAACAATGGCTTGTAACCAAGTTTTTAAAAAGCATTTTGGGCATCAAGAGCCACAGCAAAACAACTGTTCCTTATGTTTAAATAGCACAAACAATGAAACGAGCAAATTCGATGCACAAAGATGATTATGGTAGCAGCAGGAGAGTTAGAGAATGTCAAAGACCAAGAACATCGCATTTCAAATCCTTATTTTTCTATTAGGCTTTACATAATTTAGCTGGCCATTTTAATTTTGGTCCAGAGTCCACTCTTAGCTTAGTGAATTTGATGAAATCATTGTGAGGGGAGTAGAAGAAAAAACTATCTATGCTGTTCTGATGCTCTTAGGTGGAAAAGGAATTAAAAATATACCGGCAGCTAGAGAAATAATCACTAACAAATATAAAAAAAAATTAATATTACATTACTAATACAAGAATAACAGGCCTAAGTTGAGCATTATGCATGTAATTAATGGAATATGTTACTTTGAGTTCATCTATTTCATCCATTGGCAGTCTACCCATGAATGAAGTAAGAAAAAAGGGAATGTGTGAATGTGAGGAGAAGGGAGACAACTCTTTATTTTGTAGTCAATTTCCTTGCACCTGGCTATTTTAGTTTTCTTGCATTGGATGCTTTGCTCTGGAACATGGTACCTTATGGTAATATCCTCCTCTCCCCCTCAAAATAAGGATAAAAATCTAAGTATCTACTCAAATATATAGCATGGTAGTGAATTTCATCAGTAAATTTAAAACTCAACTGAAATAACCCTTTCATTAATCTGTTCTGAACCTCCTGCCAAACCAGATGGCACAGAATTTTAACCCTGATATGAGGGAGGACAACATTTGCCCCAATCCACAATTCTAAAATATGTAGAAAAGAATAAAGATAAGTGCTTTAACAAGAAGCAACTAGCTGAAGAGTGTTAGTCACTAATTAGGTGACTACATCAAAAGACCCCTGGCATATTATATTGTAAATTACCACCTTCACCCTTAGCCTTGGCTTTTCATTATCCCTCAGCTTCTGAAAAGCTTTTCCAGGCTTCCATATTTGTCAAAGAACAAGAAGAAACAATTAAAACACATCCTTAGCAGATTAATTGTAGGACACAGTTCATCCTAGGAACAGCAGGGAACATGGTAGCGGGCAGATGCGAAAATAGATCTAAGACAGCAGCAACCCACAGTGCTTGGTAGGTGGGGAAGAGGAGGGTAAAAAAAAAAAACATGAGTTGCTTTCAAAGTGGGCTATGGCTGACACAGAGCTGGCTGGCAGTAAATAATATGCATCAGATTCTACTAGAGCAGTGGTTCTCAACCTTCCTAATGCCCTGACTCTTTAATACAGTTCCTCATGTTGTGGTGACCCCCAACCATAAAAAGTGATGTCTCCGTTCCTAAGACCATCAGAAATATGTATTTTCCAATGGTCTTAGACGACCCCTGTGAAAGGGACATTTGACCCCCAAAGGGGTTGCGACCCATAGGTTGCGAACTGCTATACTAGAGCAGGGTCTCAAACTCAAGACCCCCCGGGCCAAATCTGGCCCATGGGGTGCTTAGATCTGGCCTGTGGGGCTGACCTGGAAACAGCAAAGGACCTGCCTGCGGCCCTCCTGAGCTCTGTTTTAGCTGGCAGAGGGCTGCAGGAGGCCATTGTAGCTGAAAATGGAGCTTGGGAGCTTAGTTTCGCTGGCCAAGTGTTTGGGCCACCACAGGTGCCCCTGACATGAGTGACGTCGAGCTGGCCATGCCCACCCCAGCCTTCCAAGGTCAAACACAATCCTGATGCAGCCCTCAATGAAATTGAGTTTGACATCTCTGTACTAGGGGAAGAATCATCTTCATCAAAAGGGAAGGGGGATTCTCTATGAAATTTGTCCTTTTGGCAACTACGAGTTCCATAGATAAAATGACGATCACATTCAGAATTCCGTTTTATCATTCTGGTGATGTTGCAGGAATGACAAATTGGAAGACCGAGGGGGCCTACTGATTGAACAGATTCATATTCCTTAGTTGTACATTTAGCTATTAATTCCACCCATCTCAGCTAACTTGAAAAATCACTACAAATGGCAGATGGATAGGAATACAAGACTCATTAATTAAAAGAGAAGAAACCGGTACTGAATAGAGCAGAGTGATGAAGATATCACAGCATGCTTGGAATATCTAAAGGGTGCAAAGTTTGTGCTTCACTGTTCTTGAGAACAAGATAAATGGGGCAGATTTAAATTACTGTATCTAGATTTAAATGTAACATTGGAACTAGTTTTTTTAATAGAATTGATAATGAAGTCAAGCTAAGTAGGAAAGTCTAATCAGGAATTCTTCAAATACAGCTTGGATACCATAAGGGAACATTTTAAATTTTGGAAAACCTGTGTTGAAATGAAAATGGAAGTTCAAATTAGTCAAAGTTGCTCCTTCCAATTTTAAAGTTGCTTGATTTAGGAAATGCTTCTGTTATATCTATTCTATCTGCCTATAAACTAAATTAATGCTGAACACCACCACCAGGAAACAATCTGTGTATGTTTTACACTGAAGTTTGGAAATGCATATTTACTTATTTCATTTCATAGTGTCCTGGGCACACGAGCAACTGCCAGCATTCCAAGTAACAACCTCCAAATTAAAAGACTCAAAGATCTGTTTTATCAGAGATGTCATATCGGCACACCTGAGGAAAACCTGAATCTGAGAATCCAAAATCCAGCCCCTGCACCTAATAGTTGATCACATGGTCCAATCATTACTTTCTTCCCACTGGAGACTATCTCCAGTCACTCCCCTCCAGGTGCAGAGTAATGTGTCCTTGATTCTCTGAGGAAGGAATGTTGTTGTGGCTAATTTTCCACTGCTTCTTGAAGTCCCCCTCCCAAATTCCCAAGCCACTGAATGTGGCAGCTCAGAAGCCTCAAAGGAAAATGGCTTCCAAGCTGATAAACAGGCTCTGAGCCTGCAACAAATACTTGCTGCTGGGTCTGGATACCATGATGAATTAGAAAAGGCACGGATTACTTCATTATGACACTTTTTTGTATCAGGCCTGATTCATCTGTGTAACTTAGGGCTGTCAAACTCCTAGCCCATGGGCCAGATGCATCATGCACTGGCCACACCCATGCCCAGTTTAGTGAAGGAGAAAAAAGTCATGTGACACCACCATGATGATGTGAGTTTGACACCCCTGGCCTAACTGATTCAGGGATTTGGTTCTAAGGCTATGTATCCCGTTTTTCTTGGAGGGACTCCATTCCTTCTTCCTCAACTTGCCTTGACAAAGGTTTAATAACATAGGACTTTCAACAGCCATAGAAATTACTATATTAGGAGTTTGTTAGGGAAGCTCAAAATCGAGAAAGGAGTTCGGCAAGGATGTATATTGTCACCTTGCCTTTTTAACTTTTAACTTATATGCAGAGCACATCATGAGAAAGGCAGGGCTAGATGAATCACAAATTGGAATTAAGATTGCAGGGAG
>JANHFR010005404.1:1583-12888 GCA_032468015.1 Mimophis mahfalensis
TTTATTTATTTATTTATTTATTTATTTATTTATTTATGGGGCTTGTATGCCACCCTATCTCCCGAGGGACTCAGGGCTGCTCACAATGATAAAAAACACAAAATACAAAATTTAAAAGGATATTAAATCTATACTCCCGTAAATAATCAATTAAAATCCACCATAGAATGATTAAAATTCCCCACCACCATCAGTCCAAGTCAGCCAGTTGGAAAAGCCATGTTTTGTGGTCACGATGGAAGGACCGGAGATCTGGGGCCACCTGGAGCTCCAAGGGCAGTTGATTCCAAAGGGCGGGAGCCCCCACAGAGAAGGCCCTCCCCCTGGGGGCCACCAAGTTGTGACAATAGCATCTGTTCCTTGTCACAATCAGACCACCCTCTCATTGTTATTGAGCTTTCTACTGCTGCTGTGGTGGTGCAGTGAGGAGAGTGCAGTATGTAGTATTTAATCTCCGGTTGCCTGCAATTTGGCAGTTCAAATCTCACCAGGCTCAAGGTTGACTCAGCCTTCCACCCTTCCGAGGTGGGTAAAACAAGGAGCCAGATTGCTGGGGGCAATATGCTGACTCTGTAAACCACTGAGAGAGGGTTGAAAGCCCTGATAAGCGGTACATAAACCTAAGTGCTATTGCTAATGCCTCCAATCAAAGGAAGGCCAGACCTATATGAATGGTCTGCTAGTAAGTTTGATAAATCCAGTTGGGTTTCAGAAGGATATTGGGGAATTTCCTGAGGCAGTGCAGTTCATATGTTGTGATGTCATCCCCGCTCCCCCACATATTTTGCATGGTTCAACAATGCTATTGAATTATAATGTTAGAATGGGGTTTTGTTTTGTTTTGTTTTGTAAAAAGATCTAGCTCTATTTTCGGAGATCATCTGACATTCAGCAATGTCTTGCTTGCAAGGAAATGTCTTATTTGCTTCAATGTAAATAAATGTCTTAAACCTGTGAAGATACCATGTTTGGTTATTACCTTTAAAGCCCTACATGGCTCAGGGCCAGGCTATCTTTGAGACCGCCCCCTATCACATAGCTCCCAGTGACCAGTAAGATCCCACAGGGTTGGTTACCTCGGGTCCCATCAGCTAAACAATGTTGGCTGGCAGGCCCACAGGGGAGGGTCTTCTCTGTGGCTGCCCCAGCTCTCTGGAATGAGCTACCTCCTGAGGTCCGGACTGTTCCCACCCTGTTGGCCTTCCAGAAGGCGGTGAAAACCTGGCTTTTCCGGCAGGCTTGGGGCCGTTGACCTCACTACTGTGATCTGGCAAGGTCCGGACTGAATGGTTTTTTAATATCTTAACGGGTTTTAACGAGTTTTAATGTTTTAATAATTTTTATTATATATTGATTTATATCACTATGTTGTGAACTGCCTGGAGTCCCTCGGGAATTGGGCGGCATCGAAATATAACTAATGAAATGAAATGAAATGAAATAATTAATAATATCCATATAATTTAAGATACAGATTGCATGCATCCTAACTGACATTGACATCAACAATACACTAAAAGCATCACTTTGGTTAAGAAATAAGAATATATAAAAAGTGCATTGCAATATTTTTGTCCTCTTCACATAAATTCTACAATCAGCAAACAAGGGAAATTAAGTGTTAGGATTCAGGGTCCCATTACTAAAAGCTTTTCATCTTTGTTATATTGTATGTGATTTCTTTACTAAGTCTCAAAATTTCATTTTAACATTTTCCCCTCACAAATGTAGCAGGTGGTGTAAAACAAGATTTATGCATACATCACCAAGTAAATAAGTAAATCCCACCAGAATAAAGATATTTGGCATAGTTAAATTGCCTTGCATTACATGAGTATTTATTTTTCTGGGATTATATACAAAAAACACAAAAACTTATTTACAGCATGCCACATGTTGTTTAATTCACAATCTACAAACTTTAGGCCATTTTTTGTTCAGAGAACAGTTTATAATAATAATAGGTATATATTTTTTTTAACTAAAGCTTAAAAGGTCTAACCAAAGCAACCCTTTTCAATATCCATTTTAGAACAGATTAATTAGTAAAAGTATTCCAAATATCAAAATGAACAGAAGTGAATCATGTAAACAATACAGTGAAACTTTGGGAAAGGTGGTTTATTGTAGCAATTTAACTAAAAAGTTCTTCACAGTTCCTTGAGGGAGATACATCTCATAGTTTGGGAAACCCAAGCTTAGTAGAGAATTCATGTGATGCATTTTAGATCCTGATTTACAAAAAGACAACCAACTTTTCATATCTCCGCTATAATGAGACTGCATACAATCTCTTCACTGTTCCAAAGTATTTGCATCATTTGTTCCAACTCAAAGGAGTGCCTTCTTGTTGGCATATCTGGATGCTCTTCCCTCAATAGTATTGTCAAGTAGATTTAGTGATATTTTCAAGTCATCTAGCAAACTCGCACCTCCAGAGACAAACGAAAGCATCCAGACACAGGGTATTGAGTGCAGAATGCCTTTATTGCCCTTTTACTTGATGTGAGTGTCAAGAACAAAGCTGGCAGGGAAAATCCCATAAAGTTAGCACCAGAGCTTCATTCCACTCTGCGGCCTAAATAGCCACCCCATGCCCATAAGCCATCATTGGCTGAAATCAGCTGAGACACAACAGCTGGGAACTGCTGAGATGCGGCTCCATGACATCATTTTAGGAGCACCATCCTTACCATCCGCCATCTATGCAATGGGGCAAATTCCAAGCATGCCCCTCCAATGCTGGCAGGTCAGTTCACCAGGACCCTGGTTGTGGTGAGACCAGCTCAGGGCTCGACAGATATGGCTCAATGAGAGTCTTTAGGTATATCCACTATCTCTGAAACTGAAACAGTACTTCTGAATCTACTTATTACAAATCATCAAGATTTCTCTCGCATGACAATCATACACTACCTTCTATACAACCAAGATCGAGAAGTCTTTAGAATTGTAGAAATAATTTGTAATACAGCAAAGACAATTAGAAATTTATGGACCTGATTACTCAACCAGGAATATTTGGTTCAGGCATGAATGGGTTTTAATTAGGAATTGGCGTTGTGTATTTTTGAATTTTTTAAAATTCTAATACTGCATTTCATCTATGATGCTATGGATTTTAATAAACTAAAGTATTCCATATGACATGGTTTAAAATCTTTCTCCCCAAACAACATCCCACATACACTGTAAATCTAAACTTTTTGAAATCTGTTCTGGATGTATTAAGGTGGTACATTCATAATAACAACCAGTTCTCTGCCCTAATGACCAGCTGGGTAGGCATGGCTGGGTGGTCATGTGACTGGGTAGGCATGGCCAACTCTATGTCACTCACATCGAGGGGTGCTTCTCCTCACCTGGCCTCATGTGACTCTGGGGATGCTGCAATGGTCGTAAGTGTGAAAAACGGTCATGTCACTTTTTCAGTGCCACTATAACTTTGAATGGTCATTAAATGAACTGTTGTAAATCCAGGATTACCTGTACAAAAATACAAAAAGCTTCTTTACTTGCAAAAGCCTGCCCTAAATACTAATCATTAGATTAAAAAGACCTGCAAGCTGGAGTTACAAATCAGGCAAGGATGCCAGACAGTGGTGGGATTCAATTATTTTTACTACCAGTTCTGTGGATGTGGCTTGGTGGGTGTGGCTATGTGGTCAGCCAATCAGAGGTGGCATTTTCTGGTTCTCCGAACTAATCAAAATTATCACTACTGGTTCTTTGGAACCTGTCAGAACTGGCTGAATACCACCACTGGTGCCAGAGCACCTTGAGGAATTAAAATAGTTAAAATACAATGATAACTATCAGCAGCCAACTCTTGCTCATAAGGTGAAATCTTTTAGCAGAGAGGTCATTTAAGCTCTCCAGAAAGAGCGCACCCAGGAGAAGCAATACTTAGATCCATTTGCACCACTTAAAGATACCAACTGGTCTCACTCATATCACAAGATATCTTAAGGAAACCATCCAGATTTAAGGAAAGAACCTTGGAAGTACACCCCAAAAGGACAGTGCCAGGAACCACTAAAGTAGTGAAGGAAGACTCCCTCCCCAGGTAGAAAAAGAAACCATGAGGCAGGGGGGAAAAATTCAAACACAATGCAAATAATCACAACAATTTAAATCCTTTTAAAACTAAAACACAAGCCTTGTTTGGGTCATGGCCAGAGCTCACACCTCAGGCAAGCTAAAGCTTGAGATAAACCTAACCACAAAGAAAGCAGTTAGCACTAGAATGTAGCAAAAGAGCAAACACAGTAGCTGTTGCTTGCTAAACCAATTACCAGAACAAATAGACACAGGAACTAGCTAGATTGCTCAACCCAGTTTCTTTTCAGGAACAGAGATTAACATTTTCCCTCCCAAACAAAGCTGAATAGGGAAAATTATCCCATCAATAAACACAGGCTTAAACATCACCAAGCACAGAATTTTAATAAACTAAAGTATTCTATATAACATGGTTTAAAACCTTTCTCCCCAAATAACATCCTACATACTCTGTCTCCCTGGATTTTTGGAATCAGCTCTGGATGTATTAAGGTGGTCCAAAAACCAGTTTTAAACCAAAACTCAGAAAGGTTATGTAAACTCACATTTGAATGTCAATCTTTCTAGCTAGCTAAGAAGCCTCACTGAATGTCACTCACCTAGGTTTCTTGTCATTAAATTAGCTTCTTTCCAGCAGTTCTGCTTCATTATTCAATTATTTCTTCAAAGTGTTGATTGTTGCATCCTAGCTGGAAGAACTCCAACAGGGGAGTATTTCCTCCCGACAGCAATGTAAAAAGCTTAAAACAACCCTTCCCCTTTAAGAAAGTCAAGCCCTCAGGAGAAGCTCCGGAGGTGACAGTAAGTCTAGGCTTATTGTCAAGAATGTAATAAGGGTTAACTGAGAGGCAGTTTCTGTAAGCAGAGCAATAACAATTAGGCTAGGAACAACACCAGAATGTTTCTTTCCTGCCTTCCTTACAGGCTTTTCCTGTAAAGTTGAAAAAAAGAAAATGAGATTTCTTCAAACAACCAGTTCTCCAAACTGCTTAGAAAGTTAACAACAGGTTCTAGCTAATAGGTGTGAACCAGTAGAATCCTACCACTGGGTACACTGTTACTTTTTAAAAATATTTAATACTTTATAATTGAAAATTAAAATCTCTACATTAGATGCACAAGTGTTTCCCATATGGTACAAAAGTCATCACATTCAGAATTCATTAGTAATAGCTATATTTAACATGACTTTTCTTCCCAATTGTTTGCATGAAATGGTCTTCCCCCTCTGGGTGTCTTCCAGATGTGTTGGGATTATAGTGTTCAATTTACCATGCAATGCAGTTATTACAGTCCCTACACATCTGGTGGGTACCAGGTTCGGAAAAGCTAGTATGAGTCAAAAGATGAACATAAATTACAACATAATCTTTAAAAGCAATATAAAAAATACAAAATACAAAGGTCTTGTAAAAAAGGAAATGTCATATTAAAAACATCAGCATATAAATATGTGGATTCATAGTTTCATCTGAGAATAAGATGATGGTATCAAGGAGTAGTTTAATACTATCAGCATATATCATTACCCATAACAGTGTAATAGGGGCATGCATAGCTTGGGGTTCTAGATATATTATCACCAAGAAATATGAATCTCTCTCTATATAAAATCAGATGTGTGTGTGTATGTATGTGTGTATGTTCCACATACACTCTGGAATGGCTTGACCAATTTCAAGCAAACTTGGTTCATAGGTGACTTAACCTCTGGGAACAAACACTGTGGGGTAAGATGCCTGTAACACCCCTTGATGGTTGTGCCTTAAAAATCATGTGCGAGTGTGGGTGTGAGTGTGTTCCAGCATAATTCTGGAATGCCACAAGCAATTTCAACCAGACTTGGTACACAGATGCCCTACCATCTGGAAACAAATACTATGGGGGTAAGACACCCCTAACACCCCTCAAGGTGTGTGTTCTGACAGTTCAGGGTGTGTGTTCTGTGAAGATACAGCCTACAGCACAGTGGAGTTGCCATGGTAATGACTTCACAGTACTTCACAAGGGGGTGTTTGTAACTGGGCCTGCCTGCACCACTATGAGACCGACACAATGTACATCATGCAGAGATGACATTTCTTGACATTTCTTGGGGCACAGGGAAAACATTTTTAACTCATTTAATTGTTGGCAAAATCAAGGCTCAGGAAAAGTTGCTCTTGCATTCAAGAATTGCAGAGACATTAATGGAAGGAGGGAAGACAGCCCATTCCACACTTATGTTGCCACTTCACATTGCCATTCCATTGGGATAAAAAAAATACCAGGGCAATATCTGGTAGTTACTAAATAAAAATGAGCCTTTTCACATAGTTGCAAACTGAGGTTCTCTCAACCTTTTGCTAGTTTTCTTTTCAGAAATATATTTTCATCTAATATCCCAGAGCTGTGTCTAAGAAACCTTTCCTGACATTTTGGAGTTAATACTGTAGCACCAAATGGAATGAATATATTGATTCTACATGTATGAGGGAATTTTTCTTGCAAGAAGAAATTTGCAACTGGGTGCCATAGGCAAGTCCTCAAAAAGTGTCTGACCTTTACATTTCTGATTAGGTTTTTGAATAACAATGGCATACTAATATAAGTTCCTTATTTAAATGCAGAGACTTTCTTCCCCTTTACAAAAGTAAGCCTCTAGTAATAAAGTAACAGGACACATTCTTGCCCATGAATCATACTACCTGTTTCTGTATAGTAGGAAAATCAATGTCATGGTAGGCTGAGCGCTCTTTTTAGATGAATCCACATTTCTCCCTTAGCATAGTAGCTACAATCACAAAGCTCTAAATCTGTGACATATAACATATAGCCACATCTTTCCCATTCTTTGGATGAAGTCAATTATACCCAGTTATGGTAGGATCCCATATTTCTTATCCTGTCAGAATTAAAACATTTACAAGCTGTTGATTTAATCAAATAAGTGGCATTTTATTGATCAACAGATAGTCATTGACTTATGACAGCAATTGGGACTGAACTGGAACTTCCATTGCAAAACAGTTTGATTGTTAAGTTATGCCTGACTTTGCAACTACTTTGGAAATCCAGCTTCCCCCACTGGTTTTTCATGCTGGTTGCCAAGCTCCCAAATTTTGAACACATGACTGTTGTGAATGCGCGGACTATTGTGAGTCACTTTTTTTCGGTGTTGTTATGACTTCAAATGGTCACTAAATAGTCATAATTCATTATTTTGTAGTGAAAGCAATGGATACAAGACAACCTGGTGCAACAGAGAAGTTGGCTATACTGGATTGCCTTCCCTGTTTTTGTGATGCTGAGGCAATGCTGAGGCACTATTTGTTGTAAAACATGAGATAGTTAATTCACAGATCTTTATCTCTGGAAGATAAAGAGACTGTGTTATTGAGCTGCAGATTTGGGTAGTAAAAACCAGGCAAATATAACACTTTTTGCATCTCACGAGACAAACAATCCTGCTAATAAAATGGTCTTTTCATACTTCTCTAATTGAATGCATTTGATTTTTTTTTTAAAAAAAAAAACCCAGTAATAATAATTTTGAGAAATATGTAATATTAGGAATTTTGTACTGAGTTAAATTCACTTCTTAATAGACCTGACTTGGCTGCAGGCCATGAATAATCAGCAGTTAATATCCCTGTAAGCTAATTAGCTTATGCCCTATGTTTGTTTGTTGGGCATTTTGATTCTTCGTCTCTTATCTAACATTGTGCCTTATGGGCAAAAAGATGAGATACAAATTGAATAAATAATAACAAAGAGAATTAAAGCAGCTATATAAAAGGGCAGATCATATATCCCATTGAGAACTTTTGCCACTGAAATCTGGTTTTATTTCTTTATTTGTTATAGAATATTTATGATAGGATAGCAAGAATTTAATGCAATGCATTTCTCACCATTCCTTTACGGTGTCTTATATTTGTATCTTCAAGTAACTGCTGATTCTTTGTACTTGCCCAGACAAGTCCCTGAATTTTATTTTATTTTTTGAAGATTTTACAAGTGGTTTGTCATTTGTTGTTTCCTAGGGTTGAGAGAGAGTGACTGGCCTAAACCCATTAAAGTGTATTTGTGCTTAAGGTAGGACTAAAACTGGGTTGCTAGCCTAATGCCTTAACCAAGTCTACCAAATGTCTTTTTTTAAAAAAGTTTGCCCAGCTTGTTTAATTTGACTAGCACTAGCCTGTTCTTTATAAACTCACTTTCCCTTCCTATTTTGCCTTTTTAAATACTATTTTCAACATTAAGATACCAAAGGCCACTGACAAGTGTCCTACAGTCCAAATCACAATGTAGTGATCCCATCAATGCAACCCACCAAATGTTGAAAGGCTGAAAGTAATAAAGATCACCCTCATCCGTGATTTCATAAGAGGTTAGAAGCACCTGAGTGACTCCAATTATATTTAAATCGTACACAACCATTTTGCTTTCTTGGAAAACCTTTTTATTCTACTTCAGCTCTTCTCTTCATGTTTGTATTAATGGTTCCTAGCACATTGTTAGTAAAGTGTTCATGTGAATTGAGTGAGCAGATATTCATCTCAACAATTTCTTGGACCCATTGACTAATCCTTCACTCCTCTTGGTGTATATTTGGGATGGATTATTCATGAAGTTTGGGACTTCTCTATTGGTTCTTCTTTCCTTCAAATGTAGAAGGTAAGTCTGAATGCCAGAATGACAATTGCTAAGAGTAACACAAAAGGGTGCCATTTCAGATGGAGAACCATGGAAAATAAAAGGCTGATCTTATACATTTCTCACTGAAGATTACATATCTTAATATTTTTTCTTTTCCACAGTAACTCCTGAAAATGAACATAATTTGATATACTTCATAACATTTGTAAACCGTAGAAAGTGGAATATACTTAACCCATAATGTACTTGCATATCTTTCTTGAAATGTCTAGCAACATTTAATAGAAGAAAAAGAAATACTATTGCTCATACTATTTAGTATGAGAATACTAGATATTCTCATACTAAAAAGAAAAAAAAACTGAATTCTCTTTCTTCCTCTCACATGCAGGGATGTAGGCAAAGTATCATTTCAGTTCCTGAAAGTTCCTTTTATAACATCTGTTAAGCTTTGTGCCCCTTGTTGTGTTGAAGGGGCTTGTGTAGCGCAATGAAGCTATGAGCTATGCCACCCAAGACAGGTCATAGCAGAGAGCTCTGACAAAATGTGATTCACAGGAGAAGAAAATGGCAACCCACTCCAGTATCTTTCCCATGAAAACTCCATGGACAGTACCAAAACACAAAGAGGTGGCAAAATGATACAGATTATACATTATTCTTCTTATACAAGAATAAGTTTAACATCCCTGATAACCATGATGGAAAAATTGAGGGCAAAAGAAGAAAAGGACAACAGAGAATGAGGTGGCTGGATGGAGTCACTGAAGCAGTCGGTGTGAGCTTAGATGGACTCCAGGAGATGGTAGAGGACAGGAAGGCCTGGAGGAATGTTGTCCATGGGGTTGTGATCGTTCAGACATGACTTTGCAACTAACAACAACAATTAAGCTTTGTGCTTTGGCTTCTGATTATTATTATTTTTTAAAAAAAATATTACAACTATTTAACAGGGTATGTGGAATTTCTCCAGCTGAACCAGGCTCATAGCTTCCTTATCAGGATATACATGTAAATGACATTAGTATCAGATTTATACATAGTAAATAAGATAATTAAAGATACTGTCATTGGAGACTCAGATTTGCCAGGGTGGAAAATAGAACTAAGAGAATTGATGTGGAGGTTGTGTAGTGGTTTGGATTCCCTTCCAAAAAGGTGCTTTAGAACATATATAAGGGACATCAATAATGCATGCCTGCAAATATATAGTATCTCATGATTTTTATCCCTTCAGTTAGATAAAATAAAAAAATTAAAAGCTGATGTATCATGTGATTCTGGAAAAGGTACATAGTGTCTTTTAAAAATTCCAAAGAGGTGCTATATTCCAGCTCTGAAGCATTTGAGACACCTCTTCTGAATCATTTCCAAAGTGCTCCACACTTCTATATTAGATCATAATTTTTAGGGACTACAACTATTGCCCTCCAGTAGATATTAAGAGCTTAGCATTTTAGATCCGTAAAATAATTTGATTTGGTTTCTTGCTAGGGGCAAAGGTAAAAAGCCATGCCATTACTGTTTCTTACCAGTGGCACTTTTTATAGTATTCCTGGCTACTCACATTCTTGCAAAGTTTAGATTTATGACTGGGACCTTAAATGAAAATAAATAAATAACTTATCCCAATTGTGACATTGTACCTGTAAATCTCTGTCAGGCTGTCTCATTGACAAAGTGAGCATATCTCTCCTTCAGATCTCACAACAAAATACGAGAGAAAATAGATAGTTTAAGTAATAGACAGAGACTGCCTTCTGTGAGCTATTGATTGCCACACAGAGAAGTAAAGTTGTGTTCCAAAGGCTATCATTCTGCAATGTTCAATATCTGTTACTGTCCTATATGAAGGGCAGATGCCTGTAAAATGATGAAACATACTTTTTTTAAAAAAAACTAAAGGGAATTTCAGCATCGGAACTCAAGTATATTGCCTTTCAATTCTCCATTTACTGATCAGTAAATTAATACTGAGGAAATCACAGGAACTTATTGATACAGATAATAGTTGATTACCAACGACCTCAGTCAGTCAACATTTGAAAGTACAACAGAGTAAAAAAAATAAATCCCACAGCTTTGTGAGCAGTCCAGGGGTGGGTTTCAGCCAGTTCGGTCTAGTTTGCGTGAACTGGTTGTTAACATGCCAGCCGGTTCACCGAACCGGTAGATAGAAGAACTGGCTGGCTCCACCTGCCCTACCCCTCCCAGGGCATGCATGGAGGCTCTGGGAGGGCAAAAACTGGACCTCTCAGAGTCCCAAAACTGGGTTATTTCCAGCTCCCAGGAGCTGGGGGGAGGCCATTTTTGCCCTCCCCAGCCTCCAAGGAAAGCCTTGGAGCCTGGGGTGGAGCGAAAATCTCTGCAATACTGAAAGATTATACACAGGATAAATATGTTAGAATGGCAAAAATGGATTAATTATTTTTTATATTAATCTTTCAGTATTGCAGAGATTTTCGCCATCTCTGCTAAGTTTGATACTTTAAGTATCCACTCCGCTATAGTACCTATATCTCCCTTCTTCCAATATTGCACTATTAATAATCTAGCTGCAGTTATTAAATTCAAAATCAGTTTTGTCTCCACTACTGTACAA
>JANHFR010005405.1:118413-130534 GCA_032468015.1 Mimophis mahfalensis
AGGGAGGTGAGGCACAGGATCCCTGCCAGGTATTTGCAGAATTGTTACCTCCAGATCTCTGTGCAGAACTATGAAGCCCTTTCTAGAATAGAATTTCTCTGTATTTGTTCCCATTCAGGGTACTTGGTTTTTTTAAATTTCTCATCAGTGCCTGTTTTGTGGTGTTTTATTCTAACAAGTCCTGTGTTTTAGGAACTTGTCTGATTAAAAACACAATAAATAAAAATAAAAGAATAGGAGCGCAATCGTACTGTTTCCTCATAGGTGTCTTACTATTGAAAATACATTTGCAGAATGAGTTTTCCTGCACTGAATTGATTATTTTTTTTTTACTGAATTTTTGAAGTTGCACATCTAAACAGAGACCAAGATATCTCCATCAGGAAGCTTAGATATGATGAACAAATAAACACTTCTAATTCCCCCCCCCCATTTTAAAAACCATTCTTCAGAAGCATTGAACAGTAATCAAAAGAGAGTGGGGGCCCCTACTCTTTCACTGAACCCCCATCCCGGCTCTGCTGAGCTCATTTGAAATTCCCTTCATTTAGCTGTAGCAACAGCTCCCTCATGAAGCAACACATAAGCCGTGGCCATTTTCCCAGCATGAATAATTTTCAGAGCATTGGAAATCTGGCTGACAGAGCAGTTGGCACCACAGGTTTACTTCCCATGCAGAATGATAAGGAACAATTTGTGTCTGTGTGCCTGTGTGTACCCACGTGTGTGTATGTCTTTGTGAGAGAGGGAGAGAGGAAGGAAGGAGCCAAAGGACACTTATTCTGATCCTGGCAGATGTAAAACTGTTGCTTGCTGAAGCCTCCCTGAATTTGGTTCGACTTTGGGGCTGCCTTTGTCCTATGTGCTGTGTGCCTGCGACAGAAGCAGTGAAACATTGCTCCCACATGGGGCTGTCTCGTGTGTCCGCTCCCTATGCTAGGTGCCAAGAAAGTAGGAAATCTTGTCATTATATTTTCAGACACGGTGTCCTTCCCACTTTGAAGATTTCTGCTTCCATCTGTTTTATCATGCATGTCTACAGCTTCGCTCACTCCAAGGTATATGGAACACAGAATAAATGTTGACTTTGCCTCCCTCCCCCTTTGTGCTTGCTTTACCCCTTAGGACTATGTGCTTGCTGTGGAGACATATCATACCGTCATGAAATATTACCCAGAGCAAGAGCCTCAGCTGTTGAGTGGAATTGGAAGGATTTTCCTGCAGGTATGTACCTGATTCTGAATAATGCCAGGTGAAAGCCCTGCTGAGCCCCATTACATTAGTATTAAGATAGGAAAGGTTTTAAAGTGCCCTAATTTTAGATAGTGGGATGTGTGAATTGTGTCATTCTCTGAAACAAAAATAATGACAAAGTATTGCTGAAAGATGTAAACCAGATGGCTGCCTCAGTACCAAATAAGTCTAGAAGGAAATATGAGGTGAATGCTCTAACAGATCAGGGGGAACGTCCAAGGTTTGTCTACCTAACTTCTTGCTATTCCAACTTAAGTGTAATGAGCATTCTGATGGTTTTTATTGTATGAAAACATACCGTAATAGTTGAAACAACAGACTCTGTAAACTCATTGAATTATCTGGCGAGCATTGTTTTGCAGACTAGCTGTCCCCTATTCCTTAAGAGATGCAGGGTATTTGACATTTTCCACTCAGTTATGAACACACAGAGACTAAAATATGAATGGGGTATAATAAATACTCCACATTTTCTATGGAATTCATGAAAGTAACTTTTCATTCCCCAAATTGCAATGCCGAATTCTCTGTAGTGGTCCTTGAGAGAAAGAAAAGGACCCTTTTGCCCTCTTAGCAACATGCAGCCCTAGCCACATCATCTAATCAAGGCAAGGTGTGCAGTTCACACAGCCAGTCAAATTATTTTCGCATAAAGGAAGAAAATCCTTAACATTTCTCCCATTTCTAGTGTAAAAGTACAGTAACTAGCAAATACTAACAATAAATTGCCTGAGGGGTTCTCACTTTGCCTGCTTCCATTTCTGTAATATAGTAAACATTTTTGATAGAATTTTTTTTTTTGTTGATTTCCTGTGGCACTGGTGCTTTTAAAAAGATCAGTGCTGCATTTGTCTTCAGCATGAAATTTGTGCTTCTCTTGTTTTCTTCCAGTGTGACTTTAATATCAAAAGAAAATTTCTGTTTTCAGAATAATAACAAACACAAAAAGGATGTTTAATTTCCCCTTTCTTATGTCGGCCATATTTAGCTTGCTGCTGACAGTTCCCTGAATCAGTCAATTACAAATGGAGCAACACTGAATCAGACCATAAGCCTCCAAGATGTTTCCACTGAAATTTAGTCACTTTGTAAAAGGTGGAATAGGACAACCCATTTTCCTCACAACTGGAGACTCCCAAGAAGGCCCCAAGATATTTTTATAAAATATTTCAGAGTTTCCTCATTTTTATAACCAAATTGATTGAAGAGTTTAATATTCGATCATTGAAGAATTTAATATTTGCTTCTGAGTAATATGTATTAGACAGCTTGTAATAAATTCTGGGAGGTGGCTGACAATTAGAAATTAACACACTCAGAATACAATAGTAATAAAGGCTGCTGGTTTGTAAAACTATTGTGAAGGATAACTTTGGAATGAAAAAGAAAAAGGAACTTGGCCTGGCATCAGAATGACTCTAAGACAAGTGAAGGATATGACCTATGAGAAAGTCCTGCTTTGGAGGCTCTGGAGAAAGAAATTTAAAAGGAAGCTGAGGAGTTCCAGGCAGAGGAAAGTTGTCTTCCAAATGTCCTGCTTTCAAGCCATGAAGAATGAAATCCAGCCTCTACAACTGGGTTAGATAGCAACTGCATTAAGGAACCTAGCATTTGGATTGGACAATTGCAGGGAGTCAGCTGAAAGAAATGACTCTTTTTAAAGAAGCAATCTAACCCAGTCTTCTTTTGATTAAAAGAATATTATCATTAAGTGATTCACACTGAAAATAGCCTGTCGCAGGCAGAATATTAAAACATTCGTCAAATTATTCTTGGAAAAATCACTTGTGTCCTCTTACATTGCCAAATAGACGAGACTTCCTTTAGGAGACTATTCTGAAGAGAGGAGCTGGCTTCCCAAGTGTGCTCTTTCTCTACTAAGAGCCATCAGAGGCTGATTTGCTGAAAGGCAGGATTCCCAACCTTGGGTACAATGCGAGGAGACTGCCTGATGTCTCCAAGGAACAATCTGTCTGTCCAGTTCATAGAACAGTGTTAACAGGCTCTGGAAGGACTCGGGTCTTCCTTAGCTCTTACTCTTATCAGGGGCCTTGGGGGAAGAGAGATTATTGGACATTCTTGAATTACTGGTTTTTACTGTCAGAGTGGGACCTTTTCCTTCCAGTGCTATAGAATTGAAGACAAAGCCCAAGAAACCCATTGGCTTGCTACATAACCTTGAACAATAGCACTTGAAAAGCCTGTGGCTTTACAAAAGGGTCTGGAACCGTGACATTACAGATTTCAGATCTCGTTTGCCAGGAGGCCATTCTGTATACAGTCCAAGAAGCCCAAGAAAAGCTGCAAAATTGTGAAATTGGGACGGGGAGAGGAAATGGTTAGTTGGTTGGCTAGTTAGATTTATATCTTGCCCTTCTAATCTGGTGTGTACTTTGAGTTTTCTTACAACAAAAGTCAATGCTAGAAGTTAAAAATGTAAATCAAACTAGCATGAAATCAAGTAACTGTTAAAAACCTGGTTGGAAAAAAGCATTTTTAACTATTTTCTTAATTATTTGAGAGTGGAGGCCTAAGTTCATCTTCTCATCCCATAGCTTTGGAGCAAGGGGCGGGAAGACGGTCTCCTTTGTGCCAGATAAAAGGCCATGCAAGAGCCTCTCTTCTAGATGCTAACTGCCAAATAAGTTCTTGACGGCAATGATTCTCCATGTTTCCCTAAACAATTTGACAACTGGTGCTTGTTTCACTTATTTCATCCAACAAGTGATATGCCAGTGTAAAAAGGTAATCACCCCTCATGTTCAGTTAAAGGAATAACTAGGGCTATGTGTGCACAGTAGGTACTTTATTAGACAACCAGGGTTAGTGTGGACCTGCTCTGCACTATATATTATATACTAGCTCTCATCATCACAGTGAGGTTCTCACAGTGCAGAGGTTACAGGGGGTATATGTCCCAATGAAAAGATATTTTGAAAATCTTTCTTAAAAAGTACCGTAGTTGCTGCCTATCAGCCTGGAAAAGATTACAAAATCAGTTCTAAAATGTTGTGGCTCCACCAATTCATGTTCAGTAACTTAGGAAACAAAGTTTGTGAACAATAAATATTGTTCGAAATTACTCCCAAGCACTCAGCACGAAATCATCCAAGGAATCACAAAGAATTCCAGAATAACTAACAGGGATATCCAGGCCATCCTTACCTTGGCTCTTCCAGAATCAAAAACAGTAAAAACAGTTGATGGAAAAATAGAAGACCAAAATCATGGCTCACAAGAAGAATACTGATGCTCATTCAGATTTGCCAAAAAGTACCTGAATATAACACCTTCTTAAGGAATGATCTGTGGTTAAGTGAATTAAAAGTAGAACTATGTCAGATAGAAACCAAATACTAAATTCCCTAATAAGACTCTCAGTCCTGCTATTAAGCACTGATGTGATAATGTCATGCTTTGGAATTCTTTATTTTAGGATCTGGGTAATTTGCCATCACTAAAAGAAGCATACATTCTGCCTTGTATCACAGTATTTTACAGGTGAATATCAGGCCATCTTCTCATCAGTTAAAAAGACAACTGCAAGTAGCAGTAGTTCTTAGCAAGAGCAATTATTTACTGCTCCGTGGTACAAGTGGGCATAGTAGGGAGAAAGTGATTTCAAATATGCAGGCAAGAGTGTACAGGTAGACCTCACTTAATGATTGCCCTGTTTAGCAACCATTTAATGCTATGGCAGTGCTATAACTTTACAACTAGTTATTGTAGTTATGACCATTAGAGCATTCCTGCAGTCATGTGATTGTGATTCAGGTGCCTCGCAACCAGCAGGCATTAATGACTCTCACAGCATCCCACAGTCACATGATCACCAGTTGCACACTTCACACAGCCAGCTTCCAACAAGTAGAGCCAAAGGGAGAGCTGGCAGTAAAATCACAAGTTGTGGTGATGTCTCACTTAGCAGCTATGTTACACAGAGTTGCTGGTCCTAATTGTGGTTGCTAAACAAGGAATGTAAGAATGTAAGATGAAGAACAAATTCAGGATTTTGGATGGCCAGGTCAAAGTTTATGTCTAAGTACCAATATGAACATATAACGGGGAATGAAGCTCTTTAGATTGGCAAAATCTTTGACAGATGTCCAAAAAGAAGCAGCAAACTTTGCTGCCATATTTCATTCAGACTCTTGTCAGTAGGACCCACAGTGAAAAACAGTAGCAAAAATTCAAAAGGAGATAAATGCATCTGCACAGAATTTTCATCTGAGGATCAAGCAATCTGCAGAAGTTTATTCCAGTTTAGACTGTTACACAGTCTCCTCTTGTAATATTCCCAAAGCAACCAGATCTTGAGACCAGATACAAACGATAAAGTTTCCAACTGAATATAGCCCAACAGTCATGCTTCTGGAAAGTTGAAAAGACTCTTGAGTTTCCTGCCTTTTTAGCACTGCCCAAAGCCCTCAGCAGTCTATAATAAATAACCAGGAAGCTGTTTGCCTTTGAGCAATAAGCCCCATCTTGCAGCAAGGATAAAATAATAATCAAATAAAAACTGAAGCCCATAATGACCCACTTTTTATATCCTGTTTTCACTGCATGCAATAAATTGTGCTGGAAATTGGAATTATTTTTCTGCTCTCTTTCTGACCCTCTATATAGGCCACTGAGTCAATGATAATTAAAACCCTACCTGCTTTCCTCTGGAGAACTTGGTCCATCTAGATACTAATTACTGAGATCTAGATATTTGAAGGAAGGAAAATCACCACCACCTCAGTTAGTCTATGGGAAATTTAGAATGCACACAAATACACTGTATACCATTTGAATTGGACATTTAGTGTGGATATATTCTGCTGCCTTTTGGCCAGACATCAAACCTTTCTCAAATTACTGAACTTGAGAAGCAACTGATCTTCTCTGTGTCCAGTAGAAAATGGCTCTTGTAGCAATCTCAGAACCACTTTCAGTTCAGAGTAGTGTGTTCATAAATGGGGGGAATGGATTGGCTTTCAAAGGCCACCGATAAACATTTGTATACAATGCCTGGAATAAGAACTGAAAGGTTGTTTAATCAGTACTAGGAATAAGATACTGTAGGTACAACATGCCTTGTCTGGAAAATAAAAAGAGCTAAATAGCCATACATCCTGACACTTCTGTATCAGAACCAATTTATTTAAAAATTGTGAACAAATTTATCTGAGTTTTGGTTCTCTGGAATATTTTCTTGAACATTACTGAGCTATTTGTAAAGAATTTCTATTTCAAATTTGATATAATTGGAGTGAGCCAAGAGCTGGATAGGTCTGAGAATCAGTATATTCCACTGATGCTACCGGTATCTGAAAATTGTCACACTTTGAACGTTTCTCTGTGTGTTTGTGTGTATTAATAATTAACTAAAATCAGTGTTGACCCAAATCACTAATTTTAGCTATATATCAATGGATTAGGATTGATATTTATGTTTGCTGTATGTTACATTTTTCTCTTTTGCTCCTAGCGTTGAAAGTAATTTATTTGTGAAGATCTACCTATTGATGAGCCTCTCTTGAGCTTTGTTAATTAAAGTAACTGTTACTTACCATTTATATGCTATCCAGATTGGAGACATTAAAATGGCCGAAAAGTATTTTCAGGACGTTGAAAAAGTGGCTCAGAAATTGGATGGACTGAAGAACCAAATTATGATTTTAATGAACAGGTGGGAGATATAAATGCCAAATTAATCTTAGACATGATTTTGCAAAGAATGCACTGTGAACATTAAGAGGCCCTAGAGAATATCCCTTCCTCTTCATTTATCTTTTATGTAACCTCATCTGCCAGAAGAAAAGCTGATTGGCACCTACCAGCCTAGTGTAACCCTGAAAAAATATCTTATTACAGGGGTTTTTTCCTTGACCACTATATGTATATATGCTTTGTTCTAGCCACTTTCACATGCAAATTTATTCCTATATCAGCTTTAGAGATTAATGCTGCAGTGCAGACTTAGCCATAATTACTAAGAAGAACCATTTAACTCAGTGGAACATTGAATGTATTGGATCTAGAGTTATGCTCAGCAAAACGTCACACATACTAGAAGAATTTCATACATACCAGAGGAAGAGGCATTCTTCACTCTGAATCCTCTCTCCCTCTGTTCCTAGTTTCTCAAAGGTGTACAGCACTATTGGGAGGACTTCCAAAAAGTATGGGTGCTTGCACTTGGAATACAACATCAAAGAAACTAGCTATAATCACTAACCATTGGAAGCTTCCATGGATCCCCTTTTTGTCTGTGAACAAAAGAAATAGTTACTGAAGTGTACTCATTTAATATGTTTTAAGTGCTTATGTAAAATTGTGAAGACCACATACATATTGGCAAAAAAATATATAGGAAACAGAATCTGCTGAAGAATTCCAATAAGTTTGAATTCCATGCTATACTTCTGTTCATCTCTTCATAAAATATCAATTAGCTACTTGTGTCATGTTGCATTGTTTAATCTGAAATCTAAATTACAATTCAGATCCAAGATTAATTTATGAAGATCAACTGAGAAAACAGCCATATCTATGAAAAGAATGTAGTTTCCTTGTATAACTGAGTCATTTTCTGAGAGAGTACATGCATTTTCTGTTCTTCTTACTCTTATATTTTAGAGCATTTCTCCATCTTGGTCAGAATAACTTTGCAGAAGCTCACAAATATTTCACAGAAATTTTGAAGATTGATCCATCGAATTCTGTGGTAAGACATCTTACTGTTAAATAAACAGCCATGGCTCATAAGCTTTAAAAGTAAATTGCCCTTTAGTGTCTGATTTATACTATATGGATATACAGGTAGACTTTGACCAACGTCCATGATGGAGGCTGCCATGAATCATAATAGCCGTGAAGTGAAGCATTCATATGGATCGGCTTACTTACTCCATCCCTGCTCTTCCTGATGTGGTTGTTAAGCGAAACATGGGGTGCCTCAGAGGCCCTGAGGCAGGCTTTAGGAGACCTAACATTGGTCCTGTCACAGGCCTCCCAAGGCCTCCCCCACTCCCTGAGATACGCCATGCTCCAGTTCCCATTCTTTTGGCTACATTGAATTATAACTTCTCAAAAAATGGTGGTCGCTTCTAGAATTTCACCATGCAGCCCAGCAATGGAACTGCTTGCCGTGCTTCCCTAACACAAGCTCCAGAACACTGCAGAATGGTGCGGAGCTTGTGTTACGGAAGGGAAGCAAGCTTCCCTGTTGCTGGACAGTGTGGTATGGTCCTGAAAATAGTTGCCATTTTCAGGGCAGCCACTTTGAACTGTGTGGCTGCTCAGAAAAGGGCAACCACTTTCAGAATGAGGCTATGCAGTCTAGTAGTGGAGCAGCTTGGGCTTCCCTCGCCCAAGCTGTGGAGATCTTCTAAAGGTAAGTGTCTGATAGATGATGTGGGGTGAGGAGGAGGGTGTGCAGCACAGTAGAGTATGGACCAGGCTCAAGGCCTGCAGAGACCCTATGTGGGAGATGGTGGGAGGATAAGTAGAGACATGCTGCAGCATCCTTGCAGTTGGTTATGCAAAGGCCTGCAGCTGCCATAACTTTGGGAGCACATCGCAAGTAGCATTTAGGGGATCTGCCTTAACTTTGAACAGCTACTAAGCAGCTCTAAGTCGAGAACTAATTCTACACATTGAGGTAATAAGTATCAGTACTTAGCACAATCAGAATTTGTTTAGTGAACTTCACTGGAATGATGCAAAATAATATACAGTTCAACCTTCTCCAATCTAGAGCTGTCCATATGGATTGAAATATAAATTCCCAGAATTCTCAGTTGGTCAATGGAGGGCATCCAGTTGGGGAACCAGTTTAAATTGAGATGTTCCTCACATCTATCTTGAGCTCTATAAGCAAGCCCTATTGTAATGGTTGGAACCAGCGACGAAGCATCCAAGCCTCTTCCCAAAATCAAGGCTTGGATATTAAAAAAAAAAAAGTATTTAAAGCATGCTGCATTTTCCCTAGAGTGGTTCCTTTGGATTTCATAAAGAAATCTAATATATCTATTTTCCCTAGGCTAACAACAATGCTGCTGTTTGTCTTCTTTATCTGGGAAAACTGAAGGATTCCCTCCGTCAGCTGGAAGGGATGGTTCAGCAGGATCCTAAACACTACCTCCATGAGAGTGTTCTCTTCAATTTGACAACCATGTACGAACTTGAGTCTTCTCGCAGCATGCAAAAGAAACAGGCTCTACTTGAAGCTGTAGCTGTCAAAGAGGGTGACAGCTTCAATACGCAATGCCTCAAGTTAGGATAAGCCCATCCATTCCTTTTTGGCAAAAGCTCATTTCAGAAGCTGTATATACCTCGGCTAATCTGTAAATGTTCCTCCAGCAAGTGCAATAAAAAAGCTCTTTAATTATGAATATATGATAAAATTATGAATACACGGTAAAATTGTTGTAATGTAGGAATTTATACGCTGGTCTGTATATCACCCTCAGGACTTCCTGTTAATCTACGATCAAATTCATCCCTGAAATTACTGCCAGTTTATAGTGTATACCAACCATCAAAATTATTCAGATGGGCTTTTTTCCTGTTAAAAGTGACCTATATAAGATAATTTGTCCCGATGGCTTTTGTTCTAAAGACATTCAGGATGTAGTGATTGTTTGTATAGAATTAGAAGATAGTGTGGTGATGGATGGAAAAGGTTGCAATAAAGTAGGAAATTATAAAGACAGGTTCCAGTCCAGGGTTTTTTGGGGGGGGGGTCTAAAACAGTGCACCCACGACCCCCACAAACTCCCCCAAATTGTTTTGAGAAGAATTATGGGACACATCCTCCTTCACCTAATAACAACAATAATAATAGTGTTATAGCCCCAGTGGAGGTTCTCCCTTTTCCAGATAAGCACTCAGAGTCCAAATTTTTCCAAGTCAAACCTTTTATTTGAAGACCCCATGATAGTACAATGAAATCAATCTCTGAACTGGCGTTTGGTTTCACTTTAACATGCAAGTAGCTAAAACCCAACTTTTCACCCCCACATCATCCATCACACTGTCCAATGACATGCCTCCCTCTCCAGTCTTACGGCTCCTATGCTAGAAAGGAATTTGTCAGTAAAAGTCTCACCAATAGTTTATTGCAGTCTCAGACCAAAATACAAAGCAATCCTCCACCTGTTTCAACCAGGCCTGCTCAGTATGGGAAAACTGCCATTTTGCCTTGTAACTTTACCCAATTAAGCAAGAAAGTGTACCTAAAAATACTAGCTTTCCTTTGCTCTTGTGAGGAAAATGCATCAGGATTTACCTAAGCACATCAGAATAGAGGGCCAGATTGTATACATCTAAAGAAAGATGTTCATGTTTGTTCATAATTCACTCATTAATCTTCTGTCCAAATTCTTCCCTTAAAGATAAGAAAGTTTGTCAGAATGAATAAACAGCATTTGCATCTGAGCATGCCCCCCCTAGGCACACTTGCCCCTGAAATCAGCTTTGAAAATTGTTCCAGAAATTAAGAAACACACAGTGAGGGAGAGAACAATGGATTCTGTTGGGTGAGCAGAAGCCTATTCATTTCACCTGGGATATTGATTACCAAGTAAGCTCAAGAAGCTGATTATTTGAAGGTAAGGTAAGGATATCTTGATCAGATTCAAGAGGTAGATAGAAACTGGATTAATATTATCACATCCAGTCATAGCTTTCTCAATTATGATTTGTTAAATAACGGGGCCCACGTCACTCTGGGTTTACAATCAGTAGTGGGCGTATCATAAGCTTCTGTTTTTATTTGTTTGTTAGACACCTGGGATTATTTTATGTAATACAAACGGCTGTATACATTTTTCAGATATATAGATACAACTACAACACCCTATGGTTAAAAACAATAAACCAATCACATTTAGGCCAAGGGCAATATGATTCATCCAGGACTTCAATACAGGAAAATAAGGTTAAGGTAAACATCCTTTCACTTGAGAAGAATGGACCAGACCAGAATGGTGGTCAAACACAGAAAATCTCTTCTGCGCACTTGAAAGAGGCAGGAGGATAATGGGCCTTATTATTATTGCCATCTCGGACTAGACCAGTTTCCTTTCAACATGTTACAGGTTGCTTTATTTCCCCTTTTTTGCCCATCATTCTGGCCCAGTAAGTGCATTCCCACATAGGTACACACGTGGATCCACAGAAAAAGACGCCAGCAATGCTGGAGGGCGGCAGCCAGTATAGTCTAAAGATTTGTCTGCCTGGATGTATCTATAATGCATTAAGTGCTGGCAGAGCATGTCAGCAGGTGCGCTGCTCTTATTGCTATGCTTCTCACACGCTGCGCGCCACAGAGCCCTGGATAATTCCAAAGGTTACTGTGACGGGTGACTGAATAGGCGGCGAATTGACCTGCTTTAGAGGTGAAAATGAGGAAGCCGCCTCTCTGCCAGCATTAAAAGCCTGCCGCTGCTTGAAAAGCCAAATTAAAATAAGGGATCTATTAAAACAAGAGAGCTGCCATTCAAACCAGGCAGCAGGGGAGGCGGAAAGGGTTGCCAGCCAGGCAGGCGAGCCACAGAGCTGTTCCCGGCCCAGCTGACGTTCGGCTCCTGTGGAGCAGAGGCGGGCAAGGCTGGGAATAACGAGCTCTCGAGAGGATCCCGGTACAAAAGGGGAGAGGGCGACACGGCCCGGCTCCCACTGGAGGATTAGCTCTTGGTTGCCGAGCTTGTGAGGGACTGGGGGTGGGGAGGGAACACAAGCCATCTTCCAGCTGGGATGAAAGGAAAAAAGAAGAGGGAGGGAGCTCAGGTGCGATTAGTATTATTATACAATCAGCAAAAAAGGGGTAACATGGTTAAGTCAGTCTGGCTTCCATATTGTCAGAAGGTCGCAAAAG
>JANHFR010005406.1:18640-31351 GCA_032468015.1 Mimophis mahfalensis
CCTGCCCCACCCCCTTGGGATCGGGTAAAAATGCAATGTGTGGAGGCCAGGCTGATTGCTGCTTTGGTGGGTGACAACCAGCTGGGTGTTGGAGCACAGTTACTTCCGGTCGGTATTTATTTTGATTATTGAAGCTGCTGCCTTTTCCATCTTCAGCTTATACTTGAGTCAATTAATTTTTCCAGTTTCCGGGCCTCAAATTAGGTGCCTTGGCTTATACTCGGGTTGGCTTATATTTGAGTATATATGGTACCTATTTTGAATATATTATTTTGAGTTGAATGAGTAATTAAAAAAACTATTGTAATATAGTCCTGCCTGCTTACATAGGTAAAACAATTGGAGGTGATTGTAAAAGGATGAGACAGCAACTACCTCTTTGTCCCCAGTGATATCCAAATGATAGAAGGTGGGTTTATTGTTTTATTTGCTTTTTCTTTTATTATTTCCTTAACTGCTTCAACAGTAAGGCAGCAATTGAATTGTAGTCACTGCCATTATGCTTCCTTCTTAGGTGAAACATGTTATTGTTGTGAAGTCGTGTCCGACTCATCGTGACCCCATGGACAATGTTCCTCCAGGCCTTCCTGTCCTCCATCATCCCTCCCCCGGACTCTATTTAAGCTTGAACCGACTGCTTCAGTGACTCCAGCCAGCCACTGCATTCTCTGTTGTCCCTTTCTTCTTTTGCCCTCAATCTTTCCCAGCATTAGGCTCTTCTCCAGTGAGTCCTTCATTCTCATTTGGTGGGCAAAGTATTTAAGTTTCATCTTCAGGATAGTCATGACCAAAAGGAATGGGTGGCTTAGCAGTTAAGACTCTAAGCTTGTTGACCAGAAGGTTGGCAGTTCAAGATCCAACTACCACATGATGGCGTGAGCTCCCATTCTTGCTCTACCTCCTGCCAACCTGGCAGTTCAAAAGTATGCAAATGCAAGTAGATAAAAAGGTGTCACTTCATGGGGGGAGTAACAGTGTTTTGTGTGCCTCAGCAGATAGTCATGCTGGCCATATAGCAATAGCATTTAGACTTATTTATTGCTTCATAGTGCTTTATAGCCATGTCTAAGCAGTTGACAGACTCACCGTATTGCCCCCAACAATCTGGATCCTCATTTTACTGACTTTGAAAGGATGGAATAGTCAACCCTAAGCTGCTCAGAATCAAACTCCTGGAGTAAGTGTGAGTTAGTCTGCAGTACTCCAATGCTGCATTCTAACCATGGTGCCACCATGAAAGTGTCTTTAGACAACATTGGTTCCATCAGCTAAGAAACGGAGATGAACACCACTCCCTAAAGTCAGATATGATAGATCAGAGGAGACCATTACCTCTTTTTTTTTTTTGTAGTCATGACTAATTATAACATTTGCCAGCAGAAAGCATTTTCTTTTTCAAGAACAAAAAAGTTGTAGAACATAAACCTCTTTTTTATTTGCACCAAATATCTTGACTGACAATCCCAATTGTTTTTGTTTACCATTCACTTTGCTAATGTGTTACCATTTTTTTAAAAAAACCGTGTATTTTACTAAATTGTTTTACAGTTCGAAAGATGCCATTTTTTTCTTGTACAGAAGAGTAAAATGGCTCAACTGTTGATTCCCAGATTACTGGTTATGAAATTTAATAACCTTAGCATCAGATTAGAGAAGGCTGTTTTAACATTGTCAGTTGATTGTGGAGAAGAAAAAAAAAAGATCAGTCATTGTTTCTGACTCCAGTAGTGCAAACTGCTATTTCCTTGTGACATTGTAGAAGAACTATAGAGGAAAGAGGGAAACAGAAGGCAGGAGTGAAACAAACACTTCATATGCCCCCGAGCAAACATTCTCAGTTTGTTCTTCAGAGGAGTTGGCAAGCAATTTTAAAATTCTGAGGGTTGGGTTGGGTTTTTTTGTGTGTGTGGTTGGAGAACACCAGACTGAGTACAGCTGTCCCAGAGAAAGCCTGTTCATGTTTGGCAGGCAAAAAACAGGAAAGCAAAGGAGGGAGGCTTAAAGTATAATAAACCCCCTTGGAGAGATTCAATTGCTTTTCTTCCTTTCTTTTTCTTTTTCTTTTTCACCAATGATAGCTTCATTGCAACGTTGTTTGCTTGCAAAGCTTAAGGAGCAAAGAGGCCAAGTAGCAGTGGGTGGATGGAACTAAATTGTTCAAATGTATTTAAGCTGAGGAGCCATTATTTGGATGGAAGCTCTCAGTCTTAATTGTTTTCTGTAGTTCTGAATGTTCTGAAAAGTACATAAACAAGGAGAAGGCTGTGGCCAAGAAAACAATAAGGTCAGGTCAAAACCATGTATGAATTTCAGCTTCAGCTGCAGTTATGGTAGAAGCTCCAACAGACAGAATCATTCTAGAATAGGGCTGTCAAACTTGTGGCCCGCAGGCCAGATGTGTCAGGCACTGGCCACACCCATGCCCAGTTTAGTGAAGGGGGGAAATCATGATACATTACATGATCATGCCATGATGACACGAGTTTGACACACCTGTTCTAGAAGGTTGAAGATTTATGTGTGTAACCAATGAAAGTTCTGCCTCATAGATTTTTTTTCATGGGCTAATAATGTCCTTCTAGTTGTGCACTGCCACTACTAAAAATATTTTTTGCCTCACTTTCCAGTATCAAATACTCTACTTACGCTTTCCATAAGACTTTCTATAAAAATTCTCATGGTCCCTGCTCCTCTAATTGAATTTCTTTGATTTGAGCTCTCTGTCTCAAAATGTCAGATCTTCTGGGATATTTTTCTAAATCTTTGGTTGGTTCTATATAATTTTAATTCCAAACAAATGGATGATATTCCTTTTGGTCATAGAACCTGGACTAGTAATTGGACCACCACATTAATCATTTTTAGCGATCAACTTACCCTTTGGATGGTCAAATTAAAATATAGATGAATTTTATTCTGCCTGTCTTGGAATTTTCAAACAAATCAGGAACTGGCCATTCTTGTGTAGCTAAACTACAACTCCCAGCATTTTTCACTGCTGGGCAGGCTCCCTAAATTTGATGGGTGTTATCATTTAGAAACATCTGTATAGGCCACAGATTCCCCACTCTTATGATAAATTGCTACATTGGAAGAGAAGTAATTTTGATCATGTTTTAAAATTTAAGTCAAAATTCAACATTTCCACTTGAATAATTGATTTCCTTAGCTTAGACAGTTCAATTCATTAGCATTGCAATTTTAAACACACCATCACTAGAAACTATTTTTGTAAGGTTATTTTTTCTTTTTGACATCTACTTTTTAAAACCTCCTGCATTACAGAAAGCAAAGTACTCCTTGAATGAGTAATTTTGAAGGCCAAGCCTATGATCAGGAATATTTTACAGCTATGGCTGTTGCACTCAGTGAGAATACTGGGACACAATCCAAAAACTCCTC
This sequence comes from Mimophis mahfalensis, assembly GCA_032468015.1. Classification (NCBI taxonomy): domain Eukaryota; kingdom Metazoa; phylum Chordata; class Lepidosauria; order Squamata; genus Mimophis; species Mimophis mahfalensis. Next base: position 22,043 of record JANHFR010005406.1, read on the forward strand.
ATAAATTCAGACATTCCACGCTTCAGTTCACCAAACTTCACTCCCAGCGACATTTGTTCTCTCTCGACAATATGCAGTCTCATCAGCTAAAATTGAAAATCCTACTGATGCATTTGCTGCCTCCACAATATAATTTTCTCAGCATTTGACCACAGATTTCAGCCAATTTATTCTGAGCTTGATGACATGTAAGATGTCCCAACTTACTACAGATTTCAATTCTCTTTTTTAAGTTTTCTCTTCATTTGCAGGACAATAGACAAAGACTCCTGGATATCTCTTAGGCTGTGAGGCATTAGGAATTTCTTCTGATCAACCAATTAAGAAACAGCGCTGCACTGAGGTGTTAGCAGAATGTTTCATATAAGCAATAATACTGATTTCTTTGCACACATGCTTTAGTGGTATGTTGCAACACTATTCTTTTCTTGCAACAAAGCTCTGTTGAATTCAAAGTCAATTTTCTTGTGTAAAGATTTTAGACAAAAGAGAAGATAAACTTTCCTTTTTACCAATTCCTTTTACCTCAGTGGTAGATCTCTAAAGCTGAAAGGGGGAATTTTCAAATATTTTCAAGCAAATTCATTTTTAAGCATTGCTGCTTTGATTGTAATTTTTTTTCTTCACCCGTATTTCAAAGCGTTGGCATCGATTGAATCTTTTAAATGTCAAAACCCAAATGCCATTGCAAGACAGTCATCTGTGTTCTCTACAGAACAATCCTAAAAGGAAAACTTAATTGCAGTCTTATCCCATTGATTTCTGTCTTATTATGATTTACTAAATTCCATTATCATCAGCTGGCAAAGGTGGATTTGTATGCTCTTTTCTTCCAGTAAGCCATAATTATTTTAATTTGGTAAAATATTTTTGCACTGCTTGATTCTTAGCCATCTGGCTAGGCTATTCTGTCTCTTCTTCCCTCCCCCTTCCCCTTCATCATACCTTACGGATCTTCTGCTCCAAAATTCATAGAAAGGCATTGACAATGTACTATTGTTCCCAACCTGTATATATTTCCATCTGAAGAAGCCTAAACAACTGGCTGTTGCCTGCTTCATGGACCCCAAATCTGTCTCTTGAAACAGCTGCTTCTCTTGCTTAATAGCCATAATCCAAATATGAGAAATGAAATGCTTATTCTTAGGACTGCTAAGATTGTTTAAAAGCAAATCACGAGACCATGTAACTCATCAAATTGCAGTCAGGGCAACAGTTGGAGGAACTATAAGAAAAAGAACTTCGTTGAAGAAGCAGACATATAAAAGAAAGCCAAGAGAAAACAGACTGGCAAAATGAAGCAGATCCATGACAAAGCAAGAATGAAACCATTAGTAATACTTTCCAAGCCTGAATGTTAGTGTAACAAAGATCCACTGGATTCTTGGTTTGCTTATTCTGCCTTTCCCCGGTCATTCTAATGAATATACGTTGTAACTCTTCTAAAAAAAAAAAGAAAAGAAAAAGAAAGGAAAATGAAAACTCTCCAAGTTAAACTTCTAAATCTTTTTAATTTTTCCTTTCCCTTCTTTCTTCTTTTTCTAAAGTACCTATTTAAAAAAGTTCACTATGGTTCAGCACAGGGCTGGATGTCTTTAAGGGAAATGCACGCAAAATTATCTGCCTTCTCTTTGTACCCTACCTAAAGTCTCAAAAAGATTATCAGGGGTTTTCTCCTCCTCTGAATTCAATCCACAAAATAATTCATTTCAATAGGATTCATACTGGACCTGAGCTCAGTGGATTGTGTTCTTAATCTTCTTTTCTCTGAGTCAAACATACCCACTTCCTTCAGCCCCACTTATGTGTCTTGCATTGTAAACCCTTGCTAAATCTTTTATCAACTATGTTATTGTGCACAAAATCTTCTTCACTGAATCTTCTTCATAATCCTAAGATTCTTCTCAGCAATATAACTGCCTTGTCATTTAGGCTTTTTCTTTCTTTGTGTTTGTGTAGTTGGATATCCTGAACGATGTATATAAACACCTTCCAAGGGTATAGAAGTCTGCAGAGTTCCTCATCTTCTGTCATTTTGAAATCAACAGCCTGGAGATTAGCCTGCATTTATATGATGTTAGTTCTTGAAATGACAGCATTCTTTTAATACACATCGTCAGCTGCTTTTCATAATTGTGTAATACCTGTATTATCATCCTAACATAGGGGTGCACAGCTTTTGTAGGGTGGAAATATGCCTTTGGCCATCAAATGGCATGTTAAGGAACAGGGAAATATGATCCATAAGTGATCAAAGCCCAGGCAAACCAGTGGATAGAGCCAAAACAAAAACCTAAACTTGGTTTAATTCCAAGGAAATATCAATGTAGATGTAGTAAATACAAAACAGTTAACTATGGTTAATGAAATGGTTTCCTGTTTTTTTTTTTTTAATTAATCTCTTCCATATTAAAACCAAATATACTCGGTGGCATCCAGCTCAGGAGTTACACTTGGGAATTTGTTGGCCCCAAATTGTGCCTCATTCTTATTACTTTGCATGCTAGGAATGTTGCACAAGTGCTCATGCCATCTTTGAACAAACAGATCCTATCAGTAATTCCTTAGGCTATCTGACTTTCCTGTAATTAAACTTCATTGATTTATGTATTCTTTACTGTAAGCTAATCAAAGTGTTGCCTTCCTGCAGTCTATGACACTTGGAGTGTTTAAATGCATACAAATACTTTCTCAGCTAGAAAGTACCATTCCTGGTCCCATAATAAAGATACTTTTAAATTGTCCAAGCATGGCTAGCTTTGGAATTCTGGGAGGTGAGGTTCATAAGTCTTAAATTTGCCAAGGTTGGACACCCTGGGTTTAATATATTTCATTATTAGAAATTATTTTAGTTGTCATTACATTTTTAATATTTGTCTTGTAATTTAATTTGTTTGCATTTAATCAGACTCAGGTAGTGAGTTACCCTAAGAGAGGAGACATTCTGCTTGCTGGAGGAAAGGAGATCAACACACCTGAAGTTTATCTGAAAAGTTCATAACAGAGGCAAAAGACTAAATCTTGCTATAGAGAGCATATTCACATTTGTTCTGATCCATTCAATTAATGGATACATATACAAATTGCTGCAGAATATATTTAACCTATGCTGATAATTATCACTTAATTTTACATTCTTCTGGTGTTCTTTCATATTTTTGCTTGTATATTAAATAAAAATTCATTTTTCAATAAACAAGTGATTTTTATGAATTTCAGGTTTCAAGTCTACTTTCAAGCTTTCTAATAGCATATTGTAAACAAACATTAAGAAGTCCTTTGTGTACAAAGTGAGATTCTCATCTTGGTTTGCTCTTTTAATTTCTTGTATTAATTGGAAGGGATGGGAATGCCCATCCAGGCCTAGGGGATCAGGTGAGACTTAGTTTCTTAGCAAAATGTAATTGTTTTCTTATATAATCTGATCAGTTTTGATCTCAGTGTGAAGCAGGCGGCTTTCCAACTGCCTTCACTTTGCAAATTTCCACCTTCAAATCTTGAGTCCAATCTCACAAGCTCTCTTTGAACATCAAAAACTCCAGGACTAGCTACAGACATGATCATAATCATGAACACTGTCTTTGTTGTAAACCACTTGGAATATCAGGATACAGCAACATGGGAAAGAAAAAGGAATTGTTAACTTCAAACTGCTTTTTATTAGGGCTATGCAAAGCTGTTTCAGTTCAACAAAGCTTTGATTGATTCAGCCCATCAAAGTAGATTCACAAATCTAAAAGAGGACATTGAAGGTTTTTGTATCCCATTCAATAGCATTTAAAAAAAAAAAATGATACATAACTTAAATATATTAATAAAACAAGGTTAACATTTCAGTATAAGAAACCCTTCAGATGGAAAATATAGCTATTTGAATTCTGGTCAATTTATATATGTACCTTTTTAGGGGTGGAGGGTTTAGACAAAATTAAATCTGCAGGCAAAAATAGTTAATAGCTCTATCCTAAAACATTGATTAGATTGTTATTAGAAGACAGATTTTTCAATCTGTCAGTCTAACTCCTCTCTTTAAGCCCTTGTCCCATATTAAAAAGGGGGGGAATGAAACATTTAATTAATTTTCAGAACATGCTGATTTGCCCCTTAATGATCCCAATTCAGTTTAGATTGCTTATAGAGATCTTACATCATCTCATGGAACAGCAAAAGCAATATAAAATGGACTGATTTGACTTGAGATTTGGGAGTGTACTAAAACCATACACCCATAGCAATTAATTATAACTCAATCCTATATTACCCTGTAGGGAGAAATGATAGTTTCTTATCAACTGTTTATATCTGAACCATGAACCAAAATTATATTACAAGAAAAATCAGAATATATCAGTTTTAAGTCTTAAAAAATGGTTTCTTTAATATTAGAGAGATGAATGTTAGAGAAATGGAGGGATAAATAGATGTTCTAAAACCATCAGTGTTTATATTTTCTTGTTTGCCTTTATCATTTCTGGGCCATATATCATTTGCTGATTACAGGAATTAAAAGCTTCCTATTTTTCCCACCCTCCAATAAATGATAATTTATTTATTTTAAAAAAGGAAATGAAACTGATTGCCTTTGTTCTTTGATTTGATCAGATATAGAATACTCATATTATCAGGTACAAAAGTGAACAAATCATATGAAGAGCTTTGTTTAATCTTATAATAGTTATTTAATCTTACAATTCATTTTGTTTACATTAGAATAAAATGTAAACTTCAAAATTAAAGATAACATTTTTTACAAAGAATCAATTACATAGGAATAAAAGCTGAATTTTTGAATATATTGATGAACTAAATTAGTCATTACATTATACTAAATTAGTTCATTAGTTCATTATCCTTACAGATAAATATTGAATGCTATCGGTTTCACTTTGCATGATCTTGGAAAGTCAATTTAATACTCTTTTTGAAATATCTTCCTCTTTTAGCTTCAACATATAGAAAACTAGAGCCAGAACCCATAACTATGGGCTGTGATTTAGCTATGAACAAACTCACATTTTAACTTCCCTTCTCTGTCAATTTTGTTTTTAAATTACCATGTAATTGAAATACAATATAATGGCCTCTGTTTTGGAAAATAGCTACAGAAAGAGCCTGTGACTTGTTTTAACTTACCTTCTCTGTCAATTTTGGATGACACAATATTCTTATGGTTTACTCTGTATAGTATGTGGGCGTGTGGGGAAAATCCTATGTGCATTTATTGGAAAATACTAGCTGTCAAGGGTTAGGTTACCCAAATGACTATATAAAAAGTCCTGTATTATTATATAATACACAAATAATCCCCATCCCAGGAGATAAATTACTTTCAAAAGTAATGATAGAGACCTTACTTAGTTGACAGACTCTAGCATCACATTTTTTAAAAAAATCATGCATATACTTGGTTTTTCAGAATGCCTCATCTACAACTCAGTTCAAAACAGAACAAGCATTGTTGTTAATATGTGGTAGGAGCTCATAATGCAAATTATCAAATTGTTGAAAAATAATTTTGCTGAATATTTTCAATCGATATTCCATCATTTTTAATTAAAGAAAATGAAACAGAACTTTATCATGTCCCTTCTCAGTTCTTTTGGCGAATCCCATCCAAGTATGTCATTCAAAGGTATTCAAAGGCAAAGTGGGCATTCCTGTTCTTGTCTTTTTCTTTTCCATTGTTTGCTAAGTAGAGATTGTTTCATGTTGCACTGAATAAGGAAGTTTTATCTCAGCCCAGTAACTGCATTGTGAAAATGTTTATACTGTTTGCTTAATAACTGATAATGTGGCTGCACTGTATTGATGTTTATGGCCTTTTCAGTTCACCCAATATTGTCACTCTCTTTTCTTTTCCCACCATTAGCTTTTGGGAAATTCCCAGAGACTTGTTTTAATTCCAAAATCAATTTGAACTGTCAGTTGCACATTGTCTGGAACCAAAGAAGTCATTATAGATATTAATAAAATATTCACTGAATCGATCCACATTTACATGTGACTTTCAATTTTTATTCTCTTTAGAATCCGTCCTAACACACAAGGTCCAATAGCCACTTTCATACATTTGTTTCTTTTTCTTTTTTCTTTTGTATTTCAAAGCTTTTAATGCTATTTCAAAATAGAGCAAATAGTATATGTTGGCAAATGGTATGTGTGTGTGTAGATAGATAGGCAGTCGGACGGACGGACAGACAGACAGACAGACAGACAGATAGTGATTTCTTCCTGGAAATCTGCAGAATTCCCAATAGAAGCTCTTGGAACAGGAATCTGTACCAAAAGTCCTGAAAAAATTAAAAAGGGGTCAAAGTTAATTTCTACTTCAGATGTTCCAGTAAACCAAGTTGCTGAAAGGAAATCAACAATGTGCAATACAGACAGCATATCACCTGAATTTGTTTAAGCAACTGTTCCCCTGGTAGGATATAGCCAAACATCATTTCTTTTTTGGTGGGAGGGGATGAGCTAGAACCACTCAGCTATTACATAGTCCCTGCAATAAATTCTACATGTCTTGCTGCTGTTACATTAATATCCTGTCTTTTGGGGGGGGAGTTTGAGGCAAATTACATAAAGGTATATTCATTTGTATCACTTTATTTTAAGAGAAATTAGTTGTTTGCTCAAAAAAGTGCTCCCCTTGGTTAGAAAGAAGAAAAATGAGAACTTAGTCTTGCTCACAAATTCATCCAAAGCCCCATCAATTTAGCAAAGTGTGTAATATGTCCTGTTAAGCTTTTTATTATGTGTTGTGCAATTCATTCTACTGGGGGCATTACTGCACCTACATAGAGAGACACGGTTTTGTCTCTCAATGTGTATGTTACTATATGGGTGTTATTTACTCTTTCCTATCCTTTAGATTTGACTATTTGAATATGGTTTGGAGTGTATGTGGGTATGTGCATGAACTGTACTATCACTTTCACACCCACCCTATTTGCATTAATTAAGTATATTAATTATATTCTTTCCCTCCAATTTAGTAGCACATCAACCTAGCCAATGCATATGGATCAGATGAAAAGTCATAACATCAGAAAAAGACACACAAAATTACTTTGAATTACTTTTAATTAAACAACTTTCTCTGCCTAAAGACTTCCAAACAGCCAGTGGTTAAGGATCTGGGCTAGAACTATGGAGAGCTGGGGATAAGTTCTTCTCATCCCTAAAAGTTCATTGGTAATTTGGGACAAGTTATTTGGGCTGTTCCAAGGATAGGTTACAGGAAAAAATACGACAGGTAGTCCTTGACTTACAATTGTGCATTTAGTGACTGTTCAAAGTTATAAGGCATTGAAAAAAGTGACTTACAACCATTTTTCACACTTACTACCATTGTAGTGTGCCCAAGGTTATGTGATAAAAATTTGGACACTTGACAACTGGTCGATATTTATTATAGTTGCTGTGGGCATCAAGTGATTTCCCTTTTGCAATCTTCTGATGAGCAAAATCCATGGGGAAGCCAGATTCACCTAACAACTGGGGCAAGAAAGGTCACAAAATGGGGCAAAATTCATTTAACCAATGTCTCACTTTATAAGAGAAAATTTTGGCTCAATTGTGGTTGTAAGTTGAGGTCTAGCTACATGCAAGAAAAGTAAGATATGCAGCTAACAATTTTGAAAAAAACAGAATGCAAGTGGCAGAAAATGTGCTTCAAATCTTGCTTAAAAATCATTTGAAGGCATCTGTTGGGGGTAAGTGATATAGCAAAATACATTTTCTTCATTTGCATCTGCTTAGTGCTGTTTTGGAGAGTTACTATAGCATACTTCACATACACACATACTAACATACATTAACCTACTGTATATAGCTCAACAGCCTTTGCTGATAAAATTGATGGTGTTTAATCTGACTTGGACATGACTATTGTGACATTTCTTGTGCAAGGATCTGAATGTGCAACTTCTCCAGCAAGATTGGATCAGTTTCAATTACTTCCTGCAAGGGAAGCATAAGAAGTGCTTTTCATACTATGCCAGCCAACCACACAGATTATGTGTATGTGTTTGTGTGTGCATGTTTGTATATGTGGCACACAGTAAGTGCGTAACACCTTTCCACATTCAACATATTTAGGCTTTTTGCATTTATAGTATACTATGACTTTGACTGATCAATGTGAAAGTTCTACCTTTAGATTTTATGAATTGAATTCACTTGATTGATTTCCTTGAAAATCCCAGCTATTGCTTTTTAAATTCCAACATGGTTTAGATTCTGGCTATTTGAGGAAACAGCTCTTTTCATATGATGCACATCTGATCATCTGAAAAAAGTTTCTCTACAAAGCTCATCTGGATGTAATTCAGGATCATTTCTTGTCTGTTTTTGCCCCAGTTATTCAGAATTCACTCACCAGGAAACTGAAGGGTCTAATCCTTTTATTACTGTTTTTATTATCAGTTCATTCCACGTCAGCCAGATGTTCTGCCTGGATTTGGTATTTTTATCCACTCATCAAGTCCCACTCAAGGACCTGCAATAGGCAAATGTGGATGTTTAGTGGTGATATTATTTGCTATTATTATTGCCATTGAAAAATAACTGTTAGCCAGCATTTAAGTACTGCTTGGCTTGTATAGCTTTTCTTTATTATTTTAACAGCTTTTAACTTTGCTTTTACCAGAAACTGCCAAGAAACTTCAGTATTTGACTATAAAGCACCAAGAATAAATCAGTAAACAAATGTAGCCTTCAGGAACTTGATCTTTTGTAAGTGAAAAGGATTACTGTCTTTTTTCTAGATTAAATATATATAGACGGTTTGATTTTATGTACAAAAAAAAAATAGAATAGAACAAGGAACAGATGGGCTTTTGAATTTGAAATGTGGAAAGGTAATATATATATAAACTTAGAAATAAACAAACATAACATTTTGTTTTCATTAAATGTAGAGGGATAAATGTTTATTTTCCCAGCAAAATCTCTTATTCATTGTTTTATAGTAAGGTATTCAGTTAGATGACCAGGATAGGTACAAATGTTTACTCTGTGTTATAGCTTGGCCAAATAATGAGTTGTGCAAGATAAAGGTAAAGTTAAAGGTTCCCATCGCACATACATGCTAGTTGTTCCCAACTCTAGGGGGCGGTGCTCATCTCCATTTCAAAGCCAAAGAGCTATCACTGTCAGAAGACGTTTCTGTGGTCATGTGGCCAGCATGATTAAACATCAAGGGTACACAGAATGCTGTTACCTTCCCACCAACGGTGGTCCCTATTTTTCTACTTGCATTTTTACATGCTTTCGAATTGCTAGGTTGGCAGAAGCTGGGACAAGTAACGG
>JANHFR010005408.1:69267-84940 GCA_032468015.1 Mimophis mahfalensis
CTGCTTCACCACAAACCAAATTTGGAAAAATTTGTAAGTCGAGGAAACTGCATCTAAAATTTGTAAGTTGAGGAAACTGCATCTAAAACTGCCAACAGTTTTAGATTTGTAAGTCAAAAAATTTGTAAGCATGCGGACACTTTTTCCATTTGTAAGTTGAAAAATTTGTATGTCAAGTAGTTCGTAAGTAGAGGGACCACTGTATAGGGAAGAGGTGAAGGCTCTGGTGGATTGGTGCAATAAAAGTAAACTGGTTCTAAATGTTAATAAAACAAAAGAGATTGTTGTAGATTTTGGAAAAAACTTGCATGGTCATACTCCACTCAGTATCAAGGATGCAGCTGTAGAGGTAGACAACAGTATCTGGGGAGTGCAAATAATTAACAATCTGAACTGATTTCTCCACACATCATCATTAGTGAAGGGTGCAAACCACCATCTGCATTTCCTGTGTCAAATGAAGAGAGGGCAACTTTCTCTTTCTGTTTTGGCCACTTTTTACAGAGGCATGATTGAGAGTGTTTTAAAAACTGCACCTCTGTTTGGTTTGGTGGCAGCTTCAGATAGGAAGTCCATTCAGAGAGTGGTAAGGACAGCGGAGAAGATTATGGGAAGCTCGCTTCCTGTTATTTAGAATACTGCTTGTAAGTGCTATGGCTCAGAGCTCAAAACATTGTTAGAGACCCCACATACCCACTTCACAGTCTGTTTTTGTTGCTCCCTTCTGAGAGGAGGTTTCAAAGTATTTCTAGCAAGAATTCTAGATTCTGTAACAACTTTGTTCTCTATGCCATCCATCTGGTAAACTCGAAAGATTTGTTTCTTTCATCATGTACATGTATACTTTTGAACTAGATTGTGTTGTTTCTCTGTGTCATATATGTGGGTACATGCATAATTTTGTATTTATTTATTTATTTATTTATTTATTTATTTATTTATTTATTTATTTATTTATTTTGTCATGTTTATGTACTGTGTATTAGAGGTGGAGACCTTTGAGAGCTGTATGCAACAAAATTTCATTTTAACATATGCCAATTAGTGTACATTCAAAGTGACAATAAAGTTATTCTAACTCTAAATCATAATGTGAATTTATGTTGATCAAAATATTCTAAAAATATACATAATAAAATTTCAATACCTGCCATTTTAATTTTAAAGGTTTCCCAATAATATTTAATTATAAAATTGTCTTTTACAGCTATTGATCTCTAAATTGATGTTTTTCTTTTAAACAAATCCAAAAATTTACTTCCCATTCTTAGAGAAAGAAGCTAGTTAAAAATTATCAGATTTGGTTGTGTTTGTTATTGTTTCTGCTACCATTTTGTGAACATTATTTGGAAGCTTACTATCTTATACTAAATTTCATACATGTAATTATTTTGCTGATTTTCATGGCTAGGAAACAAGCTTGCAGTAGCATTGTGGGGAAGTGTTAATATGGTAGCACAAAACTTGGATTTACATATTTATTCTTGCATCTGTTGTGAAGAAACCATTCATGGTTAAATTTAACCAGTCATTTACTAAATCTAGACTTTTGGATTTAATCCTGCTTCCAATTAAATAAGTAGAGATTATTTTATGGACTCAAATGTTTAACATTTGAATTTTAAGCAACTCAAGCTGGGCTCTAATTTTTATAGCAATCACACTTCAGTGACTTTAATTTATTTTAAATGGACAGCAGTGTGGGAAGATTTTCTCCAAAAAGTTTGCTTAGACACGTTTAAAGTTTAGTATTGCCACAGCTCATTGCTTTTAGTTAACATTCATTTATAGTCATAATACTTGAATTTGTGGTCATCTTTTGCAATGTGAACAATTAGCTTCAAAACAACATTCAAACATTTATGTTTGTATTTTGGCTTTTTTTTTTCAATTTCTAGTGGAACTGCAGTTTTTCTATGTTTTATTTAAAATGCCATACCAAATGCCAATAATTGTGCATAACTGCAAGTGCAAGCTTTGAATAAAATTAGCATGATCTTTCAGATGATTGAGTAGAGAAAAATATTTATTTTTCAACTTTCTTATTCCAATATAAGACAAATTTTTAGATGGAATTTAATAAAGTAGGGTCTTAATAAAGATATTTATATTCTGCTTTTTCATTAGGTAATATGATTTTACAAATAATAAAACTATTTCAAAAATTGTACAAACATACATTTGTCTTCCTAAAATATGACAATAAATTCTTTCCTAAAGATATATTTTATTCATAACCTGAAATATGAATATGAATGAATGAAATATGGAACCATATTCCATGTGGTTTTGCCTATAATGCATATGATATTTAGGATTATCAAGATTTCAGGGTATCGGAATTGAAGCTCATTAAATAAAGGGTGACGGGGCAGCACAGACATATAGACAATTATTAAAGTGAACATCAAAGCAAGGGATCCTTTAGAACCAAAAAGGATTGGTTGGTAAGACAAAGTTCTGGATCAAAGTAGAAACTTTACTATCTAGGACAGAAGAGATATAATGCAGAATTTGAAATTATTTCTTTGCCTGGTTGATATTACAATATTAAATTATAATATTGTAGTATTTAAAAGCTGACTTCTGAAAAAATAGCTATAAAAAGAAACCATTTCCTTAACTTTCAGAACTTGATAAACCAGAACTCTTATATAAGTAGCCTGGGAAAAAATATCAGATATCTAAAAGCTCTTTCTCAAAACATTTCTCCAGTGTGAGTAGGTGTATGGTATGTGTGACATTTTTTCAAATGCCTTTTGGCAGGTTTTTGTTTCTTTGTTTTTTGACTGCTTTATTCTTAGCAGGTAGCAGAAGATACACTAAATCATCTTTTTAACTAGAAATACATCTTTCTAATGTCAAATCTATTTTCAGCCTAATATGTCAGCCACTTACCACCAAGTAAGCTGAGTTCATAAGACCCTGAGACTCCAAGATTTCAGAGTCTTGTGAACTATATTTACAGAGAGGGGAAACAGTTACTTAGGTTAAACATATTTTAGTAACTCAATATGTTTACATTAGCTTTCCATTTATCTTAAGGTTTGTCAGGGCAAGGGAAAATATCAATTTTGGGGAAGGTCTTTAAATCAGCATTAACAATAATACCATAGATGGAATAACATGATTTAATATATAAGCCTATGCCTTGCATCTTAAAAAATACAAACAAGATAGTAACAGTAGCTACACAGAAGACAAATAGTCTAAATAATACTCTGACAAATCTAATGATCAAGTGATAGTTGGAGGATGTATTTATAGCCCAGATGCACTAGTAGAGAAAGATAGTAGCTCCTCTTTGGTTGAACAATTTAAAAGGGATATGAAAAAGGCCCTCAAAAGAATATAATCAGCCCACATTGATAAGCACTTCATATTAGACTGGACCTCCTGAGACATTATTTTCAAGGACTCAAGACTACTGAAATGTTTCTTGTAATTTCTTGCATGTCAATGGCATTTTATGGCATGACTTTCATAAATGGAAGTTGTGCCATCCTTTCTATGACCACACAACAGCATGGGACTTGAAAATTGACAAGGATTATCTATACATATTCACTGACTCTGCAAGAAGACTGTTTATATGAGTTTGCTTATGTGAGTTTCAAGTGTTTTCTCTGAAGCTGCAGAGCGGGTGGATCCCAAATGATTAAACCTCCCACTGTCCACCTTCTGAGATTTCCTGTCTTCTACATGTCCAGCTTTGCCAGTTCTCCTACTTTTCTTTCCCACTCCTTTCTGTTCTACAGCAAAAACAAACTGTGATAAAGAAAGAATAAAGGCAATGGCAGAGAACCAGCTTGATGTCATGTTTTGCTTTCACATTAATTGGCAAGACATGAGGTTACAGCTTAGCAGTGTTACAATCCCTCAACATGATGATGTAGTTAGAGAGGTTAAAATAGGTGCAACTGGCAACTCTGTGCAAATATCTTTTGTCACCAGTGTAAGAAATAAACCAGGCAGGAAAAAAATGTTCATTCTCAGAATAAACATAGGATGCTTTGGCAAATAGGTACACCATTATACAAGGAATAGTTATGAATACTTGGTAAATTAGACATAGTTGGGTTTATGGTCCATCGTCAACCACAAAAAGTAAGACTGAAACCGATCCTGAGAGAAGTTTTCCTATTTTTATCATTGACTCATTCAATTTCTTTTCTGAATTAGTGTAGACATGGGGATTTGGCTAGGTAATGGCTATCCAGACTCAAAGCAAGTACAGGTAGTCCTTGACATACTATAGTAATGGAACCTGCACATATTCTCAGGAGTCTAGAATTGAAATGCACAATGGGGAGTTTATGTTCTTAATAGCCTAGAAGACTAATCAGCACTGAAGGATGCTGTGAACTGTACTTCAATCATATCTGAAAATCTATATTTGGCTTTTTTGTAGATAGACAAACTTTGTAAATATTTCTTAGTTTCCTTTTCTAGGTTTCTTGCTACCTATGTTAACTGTTGTTTATGAGATGAGCTGTCAACTGATTTCTTGATTTCTCATTCACTTTCAGCCTCTCTATCATCTTTCACTTCTCCTTGATCACACCAGGTTGCAGAATCTAGTGGGTTTATATTAAATTTGAAAAAAATTAAGCACAATTAGACCACTTAAAATTAATTTAAAAAACTTGCTGCCATAGATTAGAAAGATTTTGGAAGAAGACAATAGAAACTTATTTCAGAAGAATTAAAAAAATAGCTACATTAATGTTCTTATGAAGTCCCTGGGAATCAAGTTTGGCTCAAATAAGACTTTATTTTTACTTTTTAAGTTCATGGTTATGTGGATATTTCTAAGGAAATGTTGCTACCCAACTAATTCTCCAGATACTGCCAGTATTATCCATTAGTTCATGATTACTTACTCATTAGTTTTTACACTTACTCTGCAATTTGCCTCCATTAGAGAGTATTCCCTTAGGGAACTGTTTGTTAACAGTAGAGCTCCAAGACTAGCAAAACTTTTAATACGGCTTACAAATAATACTGCTAGGCAAAGATCACTTCAATATCTGGAATTTGAGTTCTAAGCACGCATACATAACATAGTATGAATAATGGAGTTGTAATTCACCAACATCTGGAGTGGCACAGATTGTTCATAGATTGTATATTGTTCACAATGGCTAAAAAAATACCAATTATGTTTTGGATTTGGTGAATGTGAATTTATTTCTATATCATAGCATGATAGCTTTACTTAATTTGCATATTGGACATCAATTGGCCTCAATCCACCCTTGTATAAATTGCGGAGAAATGTAATATGTATTCAGCCCAAAGCCTCACTGTAAATGACATATTTATTATAGCATAATTTGGCTCAAGGAAGCCGGCTAAATATTGGATTATGCAATTCTGTCCAGGTAGTAACATTTTGTTTTGAAGCTGATCTTCTTTCAAAACTGTAAGCTGCATCTCTTTTTAGTATTTTCACTGTCAACCCTGCAATGGAAATGAGTATGTAGTACAGCATTAGCTAATGGCCTTGATTTAAAAGGATCTTGTTTACTTCAGGATGTGTACCGAACGATATTCAAGCCACTGGTAGAGGATTTTCTGCCTTATGATAGTGGTAGTTTTCTGATGAGGTAGGCATCTGTTTTAAACGTAGCATAAAAAAATAATGCATGCCACAGGGAACAAGTACAACATTTGTCTTTTCCTAGCTGCTGTTGGGTGTATGAACTGTTTTAATATCTCTTCAGATCTTTCGATCTCTTCAGCATAAATAAAAGCCAAAAAGAAGGTGTTAAGAATAGCAATAAGCCTTAGCTTTAGATGTACCAGGGAAATAAATAATTCTGAAAATATTAGTTATACAAAATACAATAATTTTTGTAGGTCACAATTAATCTCTGCATGAGTAGTAGACTCACTAAGATGGATAAACCTGTTTTTTTTTATTAATCCACTTGGATTCCAAAACCGCTCAAAGAGTTTTTGAGCTATGTAGTGTCAGAGCTCCCATTACTATGGTTAACCTTTGGAATAGGGTACTATTGACCACTGAATAGGATTTTGTTTCTTATTGCTTTTTCTGCCAACAAATCCTGTGGTAGGACCCTAGGTTTATTAACGAGCCCCATGAGATATGGTGTCCCCCAATCCTGCAGGATTTGTGGTAGAAAACAAATAATGAATGCAGTTGGGTAAATATACAAACAAATACAATATGGCAACAAATGTGGCAAAATATCATTATGGTCATATTTCAACAGGGGAATGTTATTCAGCAACCTTGTTTGAATTTGCTTGTATCCTACAGAACAGAGTGGGTGAATAGAGCATTCTTTGGGTTGCTATGAGGATTTGCAAAACATTTCTTTATTATTTTTCAAATTTATGAAGCCACCCATCTCACAAACCAAGACATCTTGACAGTGTACAACAAAGTAAAAAGAAAACCAGTAGTCTGCAAATAACACCAATTATTATTACATTTTAAAAAAACAACTATAAAACACAGCTTAAAATAATGGATGAAGGGATTTTTTAATGATGATGGAGCCATCTTACTAGCTTTCCAGTTCCCTGGACCCCCACGGCCAATGGCATAACCAGATCATTTTTCAGAGAAAGTCACTAGCCTTTCTTTGTAGATGGGCAAAATATTTTCATAAAAAGAAGGCCAAGACTCTGCAAAGTTTAATAGTATTTTCTAAGTTTTGCAGACTCTGATGATGTTTAAACTTTTAAGGCAAATTTTTAACTATGGTTTTTTGTGCAAGTAACCTGCAAAGTTTAGTTATTCTTTTAGTCTTATTCAGGAATTCATGAAATAAAATTCACATTGGAAAAGTGATACCGAGTTGATTAAATTATAATATAAGGGTCTCAATGGTAACTCCTAGCAGTATTTTCATAGGCATTCATATGAAAATATTGCTGTTACCATTGTGACCCTTATAGTATAATTTAATCAACTCACTATCTCCTTTCCAATGTGATTTTTCCCCATTTTCATTCAAATTGAAAAGTATTACCTAAAGTTGCCCACCATTTTATAGTATTACATCATTAAATTAAATATTTTGTGTGTTTTTTTAAATATTTCTTATGACAATTGTAATGTCTGCATTTGAACCAAACCTCTCTTACCCCATTTCTCAACAGACGGAAGTTATATTTAAGTCTTAGACATCCTGACAAAATCTAAAAAGATTGAGTTAATACACAACTCCCTAAACCAAGGCAAAAGCCAGCAATACCATTCTGGCTTAGCACAATATGTGAACTCAGTCAATTTGCAGAACCAACCTGTCTATAGTACTTTAAAGCAGCAGCATAAGAATAAACCTGCTGAAAAAAGGCAGAATCTATTTTGGTCCTCGTTTTGTCTCTTACTATTTCCAACCAGGTGTGTTTTTACCTGCAAACGAAGACAGCAAGCTATTGCTATCCTGCCCTTGTTCTTTCAATGAGAATATTTATTTTGAAATGTAATGGCTTTAATCTAGAAATAACACTGAGTTGTGACTAATGGTCTTGATAAGCTTTGGTAGCAGTTGCCATGAAATCTCAGAAAATGACATGGCTGCTTTAAATGGTTGCAGAGAGAGGATACTGTGTATCTATACTCACACATGTCCTAAGTACTTTTGGAGATAAAATCTGAACCATTGCACAGCCTTAACAAGCAGATAGTTAGGATGCACAAATAAAAACTAATTACCAGCAGCAAATTATGAATCGATAAAATGCCCATGGATCGGGAAATTATTTCAATTCAATTATTTCAATACTTAAATAAGATTGGAAACCTCTTCCATTTGGCCTAATTTTGTTCAATGCCAATTTCAGTAAATTGCTGTTTTCTTAAAAACATCTTGCTATCACAAAATCTGCCATAATATCAGTGTATGTCCTTTATTAGCATTACCTTAAACATGAAATAGGTGGGTGGCTTTTCAAAAGCTGTATAGAATATGGATTTAAATATATCTGCCTACCTATATTTTTCTCTCTGATTCTTTTAAGCTTTAGGTTTTTTTCCTTGATTAAATACTTCAGTGACACAATATGAAGTGAAATATGCAATTAATCTCATTATACACTCAATGTATTAGTGTTACTGACAATGTTGTTTTTAGGTGGAGTCATAGAACAAAAGCAGTCATTTAATAAAGTTATATAAAATTTGTTGCTATGCTGTAGAAAAGGTTCAGGTTTGAATCTAAATAAATAAATAAATTTTAGGGTGGAAGGACTGAATCTTTTTTTTAGATTAAAGTCGTCTCATATTCAAGGCATGTGACAAATCACACTCATGACAACCATTTTCACAGAATAGAATGTGTTAGATTATTTTATGACAAGTAATGCAAAGCAATGCAGAGTTTGGCACACTGAGAATAGCTTGATCAAAATGCAATACCAAGGAACCAAAATAGTTGCTAGTCATTCTGAATGAAATATAATGCTGGAATTAAATTTTTGAAAAAAGAATATGGGATGAAGCACTCCGTTTTCACAGAAGAATGATTCCTGCCTGCTGTGAATAAAAATAGCCATCACAAATAACACAATTCAGTAGTGCAAATTTGATAGTTGAGTGTATTTAGGAGAGTTTAATGGTCTGGAGTAAATAATCCACAGGGAACAATTTACTGAAATGCTTTAGACCTCTTTCCCCACTACACTTGAAATAACATCACTATGATTACTTGAATTTATTTGTTCTTATGCTATTGCTTCAATCCTGTCTTGGATGATCAACCTAGTCTAGCAAACCTAACTGAACCAGAAAATTTGGCTTCAAGCTGATAGTGTTATGACATGAGAGTGGGAAAAAAAAGTATCCTCCACTGAATCCCAACAGAGGCTTGCAACCAAAATGAACAAGATATCCTCTCTTCTGCAGAAACAAAAAGGTATTACGGCACTCCACTGTGTATATTTCTGGAGCATCCAGTATTGTAAGGAATTGAAACAAGGAAGAAGGTAGGTCTGGGTACAGTATATTTCACGTACAGACGAAGATTCAGGATATTTCTGATGCTCCCAGAAGATCATGTCAGCTGTTTTAGGAATTGATTCCAGCACTTTATTGGCCTGGAGCCATAAATAAACTGCATTAAAACTTCAGCATCTCTGAGAGTTTTGGTGATAACATGGCAAACTAGACACTGAAGGTGTGGGTTAGCTTGCTTTATTTATTTATTTATTTATTTATTTATTTATTTATTTATTTATTTATTTATTTATCTATCCATCCATCCATCCATCCATCCATCCATCCATTCATTCATTCATTCATTCAATGGGATTTTTATGCCACCCTATCTCCCGAAGGACTCAGGGCAGCTCACAACAATAAAACACACAACAGAAAAATTGAAAAGCTATTAAACCAGTATCCCATTAATCACTCAAATTTAGATCAAGTTTAAAACAAACATACTAAATCATAATCATTACAGTGATTATTGGTGACCAATGAATGAACTAATCTGAGCAAAATTTCTTCATAGACAGAACAGAACATGCAATTGCCCACATGTATTCTGGACATCTGTTCCTTACAACTGGACTGCAGGAACTGAGGTGTTTGTGATCAAATGATGAATGGAACAGCTAGGATTTGAGGAATTCTATATACTGTATATCCACAACCATAATTTAGTCTAAAGTATTCTGGGGTGAATCTAATTGCTTAATCACTTTTGAAATTAGTATTTTACTGATTTTCAAATATCGAGAACCTTTGGAATGGCACATTTGATGGCATTTACTAAGTGAGTTTCTTTAACCATTTACAAAAGAAATTTTAAGTATGACTTTAAGAACTCAGCAATTTTGGAAAATAAATGGGAGAATGGTGGTTAAAATGTTGTTTTGGAATGTTATAAATGTCCTAAGCGTGTAAACACCCTTGAAATTGGATTTTAAAATGAGTTAAATGAATGCTTCCCATGGAGAAAACAGCTATGTTTTGAATTCTGGGAAAAATTAAACATGATATGATAGGGCTTTGAAGGTTGGACACTAGAGGGAGCTGAAAGTAAGTAAAGATTACAATTAAAGGAGAAGAATACCTATTTGACTTGTTAACACAGAATGGAATAAAAATACCACTGAATGTACTAAATAATAGACTCAAGCTGATTTTAAGAATGCCTGCCATCATTGTGAACTTTGAGTGAATGTTGTTAAGGGCACTAATCAGAAGGTTTACTTTTTTCTTTGGAGTCTAATAGACCTTTGCTGTTCTGCTCCCCTCTCTGTTCATTGGATGCATGGAGTAGGTGGTTTTAGGTGATCCCCATCTGACTTTTCCAATTGGTGGAGTGTTGCATGTATTTAACCCACCCCATGTGATTCCTCATATTGCCCTTTGACATACCATCAGTTCAGCTGGAACTTCTTCAGTTCCAGATTCAGACTAAGAATCCGATGCTAGAGTCTGTGCCATGAAATTTTTCTACATTGGATTTACAAAGAAGACTTGTTAAAATTTTGGAAGTCTTGTTAATAGGGACAGAGGCAAAACAGAGAGAAAGAAATCAATTTCTAGCACATTATTTTAAGGAATTAATTATCAACATTGTTAAAAGAAAAAAATGGGAATATAAAGGTGGTTAATTTGATCAAAATTAAAATACATGTTGCTATTTGTGATAATAATCCTTAATCGACTTTTGCTGACCAGGATTGAATGACAAGGTTTTAAGCTTTTGTATATACGTAACAGATGTGATATGGGATTTATTGTATTTTAAAGTAAGTGATAAGTTGTTACAGTTATACCTGCTGATATCTAAGAGCTGTGGTAGTACAGTGGTTAGAATATAGTATTGCAGGTTAATTCTTCCAATTGCCAGCAGTTGGACTCTCACTGGCTCAAGGTTGACTCAGCCTTCTATCCTTCTGAGGTGGATAAAATGAGGACCTAGATTGTTGAAGGCAATATGCTGATTTAGAGAGGGATGTAAAGCACAAAGGAGTGGTATATAAGTCTAAATGTTATTGCTGTTGATATGAAGGGGAAAGTTACTGTTTTATATTTTTTCATATGTTGTTATATTCCCTTTTCTTCTTTTTTCTTTCTTTTATATTTTTTAACTTTTAATTTTTCTTTCTATTCCATTGGTTTTATAGTTTGGATTAGTTTTATCTGCACAATTGCAATACTTAATTTAAAAAACAACAACACACCCAGCATGCCACTCAAATAACATTTTATCACATAAAAACATTATTCATTTGTCTATTAGTTACAAAATGAAAAAGAGGGCTGATTCGAAGAGTTGTACAGATGCAAGTTATATGTGTGATAAGGCACAAATATCGTCCAGTAACAGATAATATGTTAAAATCCATTGTATTTGGATACCTTAATGTAAAATTTTGGATGTAAATTATCTCAGCTTGTGTTGGCAAAGATTTTTTCCAAGATGGTTGCTTTCAGATCTATAATAACATGCCCTGAAAAACTGAAATATTCTGATATTACTTTGTTCATTCTTTTATTTAAAATCTGCATCAGTTTATCTACTTTGTGTATCTGATACAATGAGCTCTAATACATAAAAGCTTATAGTTTTTAGTAACAAACTGTTAGTCTGAAAACATGAGTCTTCTTATGACTTTTGGCTACCTAGGCTTCCCAAAAACATGAAGCCAACTCCTCATCCCAATAATACCGCTTTTATTTAGTTTAAAGTGAATTCCTTTCCAGCAAAGTCCTAGCCAACAGTCTTTCAAGAGAGTTCACAATTATGAACCTTTATCAGGCTTGGAGAACTGCCAGGCCAATATCTTCCAAACACCACTCTGTAGCAGACAATGCTTGGCAATCAGGAACAGATCTTCATCCTGATGAATTGAACTAATTGTCTCCTGCAAACACTACTCCCCTTTTGCTCCTCTTTATTCCCTATGGGAGGAGCCATTCACCATCTACCTGTGGCTTTACTCAGAAGTCACCCCTTGTTCCTTAACTTTTTCCTTCTCCTGGCAGCTCTGTCCATGAGCACATCAAGAACAGGCTGTTCTTCTGCTCACTGATGTCTGTCTCTGAAGGCAGCTGATAACTGCCAGATGGGCCTGGCCCCATCTCTGCCTCTGATACAGAGCACTTGTCAGAGCTTTCCACAGACTCCAGGACTGGCCCACATTCCTCCTCAGCCTCCACACTGTCCAAATCTGCAGCCAGCTCTGCTGGCAGGCCACAATACTACCCTACAGGATCACAGGTCTCTTCCTTCACTGTTGCATCTTGAAGTCTTTTGCATATTGACTGTTCTTGATATGAACTCCTAACTCAAAATAACTGCAAAGTAATTAACTACAATGAAAATGTATTTCACATTTTTCACAAATCATTTTTATCCCTATCTCACTTCCAGGAAAATGGTTGAAATTATTAGGAATTAGGAATACAGGTTTAGTTTGTTCACCTTAATTATGAAGTCAAAACCTGTCTATGTGAAACTTTCATAATAAAATAATTTGCTAGTAGTCTGTAGCCTAATCTCACATTCTACATTTAAATTAAATCCTATTATTAGAGAACTCATTATTAGTGATTCTTTCTTCCTTCCTTTCTCTCTCTTTCTTTTGGTATTTACAAATACAGGACATGATAGGGACACGTGTAACAGAAAA
This sequence comes from Mimophis mahfalensis, assembly GCA_032468015.1. Taxonomy (NCBI): domain Eukaryota; kingdom Metazoa; phylum Chordata; class Lepidosauria; order Squamata; genus Mimophis; species Mimophis mahfalensis. Next base: position 81,895 of record JANHFR010005408.1, read on the forward strand.
TTACTGCCAGTAATTCCTCAGAATTTTCTAAAAAATCTAAAGCATCATTGGAATAAATCAGAAAACGGAAGTCTCTTTTGAAGAAACAAAAATTCTTATAAGTCTCCACTCACCACTCTAGGACACTTATATCCATAAATCTAGATATTATAATTTTACCTGATTTTTCAAGGAGATCTATGTCCTGTCACCAGTATTAATCTCAATCCTTTTGCTATGTGAATCTTTGATGTGGTGGTATATGTAAAAACACAATGCTTTTTAATTTATTCTGGGATTATTGTTTGACAGCCAATCACTATAAAGATCAAAGGAACATGGTCCTACACCATGTTACCCCAAAAAGTGTTGGATTTTGTAGTTTTGAAGACAAAATTTATTTCTTTTTAAAAAGGTGTATTCATTTCACATAATCTATTAGAATAGTTTATGCAGCACCAAACTGCTAGATATTCCAGTTCAGTTTTTCCAGAACTAATTGAGAGTGCTCCAAGGTGAAATGCTAAAACTGCACTTCATTATATTTTCTAATTACCTCAGCAGATGCTATTGAGCAAAAGTGAATTATAGGATGCATGTGTGAACAGCTCCGAAGACAGAAGATGAACCATCTTCTGTTTCAGAGAATCAAGCCTATTAGTTCACTGTTTTGAGAACTTCAGAGCATTAAAAAAACGTTACAGAGACTAAAGTTCTTACCAGTCTTTATTAAAGTATAGCTGTCTTTTCATCATGTTTCATAAAGCTTGTGTAATATGACCTTGAGTTAAATGGTTTCCAATATAAAACAGAAAGTAATTGTATGTCTGGTATTCAAATCAAAGTGTTAAAATGAAATTAGCCATATACAGACAGAGAAATTACAAGAGAAGTCTCCCATTAATGATTTGTAGATTTTTTGAGTACACTGCTATTTTTTAGATCTGAAAATTTACTTCAATGTTATTTAAAATGACTTCTGATAGAAATACATTTCCTGTCTATTCAATAACTTACTGTGAAAAGCCAAAAGAAGCCACAATGTACAATTTCTTTACTTCTTATAACACAGTTGGGAGAGGGGAACAATCAACCATCCTTAAAGAAAAAAAAAGCAACTAGACAAAAATGATAATTGGGGGGGACATGTTCTACCAATCATGAATGATGTGGAGAAAGCACAAAGGAAGATGTTTTTTTCTCAAAACACTACAACGATCTAAATTTAAAGAATTAAATATGACTGTGGAGATTCTCAATTATCCAGGCCATGGTTATCTCTCAAAAGTGCTTTTTCAAAAGGCTTTTCTTTGAGGAAGAAAAACAAAATGTTTCATTTCTCATTGAAAAAACTTGATCAGTTGTGATGGCAGGGGAGGGAGATATGGAAGGATAGATACTGACCGGGTCTCAGCTGCAATACCGTTCCTTCCATCCCCATTCCCACCATCACAACTGATGACGTTTCTTGGATGGGAAACTAAAAGTTTTGTTCTTCTTTCTCAAAGAAAAAATAGTCCAGTCACCTTTTGAAAAAGCCCCTTTAGACAAAGAAATCCATAGTTAACATTGGCTTTCATTAACGCCAGATGGATGACATTGAATAAATTTGTGCAGGAGAATTGTACCAATGGCTATTGGTTTTCAAATTTTAGTACTAATCTGAATTAGAAGTAGCATGCTTTCAAATGCCAGTTGGAGGGAAACAGTGGGAAAGGACTGTTTCCAACTCCTTCTTGTAAGCATGCTAGAGGTATCTGGATGACTACTATGAGAAATAATATGCTGGATTAAAATGGGTCTTGACTTAATTACGAAGGGTTGTTGCTTATGTTCATACTCATATGTGAAACTCTTGTGTTCTTGTTTCTTATCTATATTTAGAAATACTGTGAGGATTCTTGTCTAAGATCACATAGAATTTACTAACACTCTGTCAAGGTTCATTTATCTATTGTAGGTGGATGTGCCGGAGAAATAAGTTATTTGCATCTTTCTTAAAATAAAACTGTTGAGAGTCTGTGACAGTTAGGATTACAGCCAAGGAAAATTAAGTGCTTGAAAGAACTTTAGAATATAGGATTGATGGGTTAAGAATGACAAATTTAATATGAATTCTGAAAGACAATCAGGGGGTTAATATATTAATATTAACTCACACATAGGTAGATGATAGGTGGATAGATAGATAGATAGATAGATAGATAGATAGATAGATAGATAGATAGATAGATACTGTAGATAGATAGAGATTACAGAATGTGCCTTGTAACAAAATAGCTTCATTTTTGTAACACTCTGAACCAATTCTAGCTGCATGCAACAATTAGCAGCATAGATTGACAAAGGTATTGGTTCCTGCAGATGCTTTAGCTGCCATTTTATGCATATGTTAAATAAATGCTTTGAATTGTATGACAGAAATAATAAGCTGCAGGCTGATGAAGAATTTCCATGTCTTTATTCTATACAGAAATATTTATTAATAATGCTATCCCAATTTCATTAGACTTAAAAATGTAGACTATAGAATCTGAATGTTATCGTACATGTTATAATTATATCATAACAGCAACTTAGCTTTGACCAAGTGGACAATCAAGTTTAAAGACAAAGGTTTTGCAACATCACTCACTACATTAATTTTTAAAAAAATCTGTTTGCATGTGTACATGTATGCACAACACATGTGGGGAATGATATGATTACAATGATCAAGTGGATTCAGTCTTGCAAAACTGTACCAAATGGTGCAGTAAATCCACCTGCAGAAGTTCCAATTAATTAATCCACAGATCATGCATGCACACAAAAACACACAAACCATTTCTTTCCTTTAAGCCCATGTCTATAATTCGTTTTTCTCAAATGTGGGTTTTAAAATATAAATATGTTGCTAAGGAGGCTTGTCAATGGAGAGATAATTTTATTACTAACAGTGAATTTAATTAAAGCAGCTCATTTATTGTTAGATCTGAAGATCCCGAGCAAAATGAGGACTCGGTAGCCAAGAGTGATTTCACGCAACAGCTCTTTTAATCATAGTGAGGACCCAGCAAATGGCTGG
>JANHFR010005409.1:23233-42307 GCA_032468015.1 Mimophis mahfalensis
TCCCAAAAAGTCCCCAGGTCCAGTTACGGGAGGGGGGTGTCCAAAGGAGGGGGTCCAGGGGGCATCCAGGCTCCTTCAAGGCCATTCTGATCTCACAATTGCATAAGCCGACATTTGCAGTCTTCGGCCTCCATGCCTGGCTCCGCCAGCCTAACTCTCCCGAAGGTCTCCCAGAGTGTGTCCAGTCCTTACACACTCTACAGTCCTAAGCCGACCACCACTCAACTCCCTGGAGTCCTCCAAATCGATTCAGCAGTTTTAAACAAAAAAACTCTGCAAGAAGGGCGATTTTTCCCTCAGACTCGCCAGATCTGCAGCAGAGCTCCAGGTCAGGGCAGCCATCTTCTTCTCCCTCCACGCTCTATATAATGCTATTGCTATTTAAAGTTACCTTTATAGAGAGTGGCAAGAGAACAGGATTTTTGTATTTTAATATGTCATTAAATGATTCTGGTGGTACGAAGGGTTTCTTCAGAATTTTAGATGTTTTTGGAATAGTGTAAAATTTGCTGGCAGAAAAAACTTTTACTGCCTTAAAGTTACACACTAAGGATACCTGATTTTCTTACATATCCTCTGGGATCTCTTAGTCTAGATACAGTTAGAAGATTTTAAGTGGATCGATAGTTCTTAGTAGTTTTCCTTGGCTTTAGTTGTCCGCACAATTGGGTGTGTTATTAATTTTTCCATATGTACAGAAAATGCCAGAATGAGCTAAGCTTGGGGACTTCAAGTTTTTATGATATAGTGCATCACAAAATGGAAAACGTAGGTTAGGGAAATAGAGAATATCAGTTTCACTCAATTCTCATTTTTATATAAACCGCCCTGAGTCCCTCGGGAGAAGGGTGGTATAGAAATTTAATCAAATAAATAAATAAGTATATCTTTAAGAGGGTTTTTTTGGAGGAAGGGTGTTTTGTTTCCCCATTTCCATAATTTTTTTCTTCTCTTCCCCCCAAAAAATTTACAGGAAAATTGGTATGATTATGTTGCAAATTTCTTTATATATACATTCATATACATTTTCCCCCAATGCACTGGTTTTGGGTACATATTCCAATGAGAGCATTTTTGCATTTTGCATAAAGATTTTTTTTAATATAATAGATTGTTAAACAATGGCCTTAATTGATACATTATACACATCTACAAAAGTGCAGTAATAATAGAAATATATCTACCTGTTCTGTTAAGTTCTTATGAACATAATACATCGAGAAAAACCTGTTTTGCAAAAAAATGATAAAACCATACATAAACCTTCCATTTGAAGTACTGACTGTTCATTCCATAATGCTGTGCCTAAGGCTGTAAAGCTTTTTTAAATGCTACCACTGAATTTTAAATTTACATCACTTTTTTCTGCTGAATAAAAAACTGCTGAGCACATTGATAGAATCTCTTCTAAACTTTTCTGCTTTCATCTTACAAGTGAAATAAGTCTATGTTTTATAAGAGTGTTCATATTCCACCAGAGAGCCTCCACTGCAGGTAGTAAAACCTATATAAAACGAAAGAATTACGGTCCTTTTTGTCTTCCTGGGTAAGGTTTGCTCCCAATAACTACATGGTATAGGAAACCCATGCACCCTGGACATCAACTATTTAAGCTTTAAACATACCAGTTGAAAAATTGGTATAAAAATTGGCTATTTTAGTAGGTGAGTCAAGTAAGTAGAACATATAAGTGTTCTCCTCAAAATGTGTAAATTAGGTGTGTAAAACTTCTAGAGGTTATATATCTGGACACTTCTAGAGTTTCCAGATATATAACAAATTATTGACTATGATTTTCAAGGAGAAGGCTGCTGGGAGTTATATTTTAGTCATTCTGGAAGATCATAGCTTCCCTTTCCTTATTTAAGATTTGGAGAAATACAAGCAGAGTTGACTGTGGGGATTGGCCAGGATACCACAGTTCCAATTATTTTATTCAAGTAGACTGCACAACTCTGAAATATAATTTCATAAAAGGCTATCCTAGGGAGGTATGGGATGGTTGCTTTTGTTTCAGAAAAGTATTTTGGAACATGGCATTAATGTGATTTGTTTGATGAAGCTACTTTGCATTGCCTTAAGGTTTCATCCAGCAATTCTGCTGTCAAGAGATTTACGCACATGTACAGTCCTTTTATAGAAGTGCCTTCTGGGCAGTAGAACTGCAATTGTTTCTGTTTGGAAAGAGGAGAGGAGATTCTTTGTGACACAACTTTGAATACCTGTTTTGAATTAAACTTGATTAAAGCGAAGCATCCCTTCAAAGCTTTGCACAGATCTTCTATTTTCAAATGACAGCCAGTAGCACCACTCTTAATAGGATAGCATTTTCTGTTGTAATATTCACAATCTCTTTAAAAGATAACCAGGCTTTTAGATTATGCATCACTTATTCCACCCCCAGAACATTATTCATCATTCAATAGCTTTAGGGTCAATTATACTCAGTAGTTGGAGAAAGAAAAAATACATCAAATACCTGAAAATATATCATTGTTGTGCCATAATGCCATTCTGGCCATTCTGTTGCATTTCTAGCTCTTGAGCTATCAGTGTCATGGTGGTCTCAAATTTGGAGTTGGAGGAGGGGAATGCTGACAACCCAGAAGTGCTGATAGATAAGCAGCTAGGTCCACCAGTCAGAGGAGCAGCCCGAAGAGGTGACCCATCAAACATAGCTCCCATTGCTCTCTGGTGATGAGGGCATAGAATTATTTCCCCCTCCTTATGCAAGAGCTCAGTAGGCTGCAAAGAGAATGGAGCAAAGAAACTTTGCAAGACTGCTTGCATGTAAACAATTTTGCCCTGCCAAATGAGCTACATCAGGACTGCTTCTATTAAAATGCAGCAGCAAGTACAAACAAGGGAACTCCTTGCTGTGCAACAAAATTCTTAATGGGAAAATAATTCTCTTCATTCTTGAGGCTGGTATGCTTTCAGAATCCAGGCCTGTGAAGTCTAGTATGGAATGACTTGATCCACACCTCAGGTAAGATCAGACTATAATTATCTATGAGCATTAACAGTTTTAGGTGTCTCAGTGATGGGGTCTTTTTTGGGGAGGTGTTCAGAGTCAAAACAAAAATAGGTTTTGAAATATGGATTTAGATGGAAAGTACATTAGGAGACAATTCCTTGGTGGTGCAGCAGATTAAGTGATGGTAAGTAGCCCTTAGCTGCCAGCTGCCTGCAATTTAGGGTGAGTTCAAATCTCACCAGGCTCAAGGTTGACTCAGCCTTCCATCCTTCTGAGGTAGGTAAACTGAGGACCCAGATTGTTGGGGGCATTAAGCTGACTTTGTAAAACACTGTTTGGGGGACCCGGCTGCCCTAATAAATAGGTATATACAAAGAATGAAGGCTAATGTTTCAAGAAGGTTGTAAGCTGCCCTGAGTCTCCAGAGAAGGGCGGCATACAAATGGATTTTTTAAAAAAATCAATTTCATTTATGACATCAGAGGAAGCAAAGAAATGGCAGAGAAAGAAGCACAATTCCAGGGCCCTTTGGAAGCCGAGCAGGAAATTTGATGTTCAGATGGAAGTGGGGTAATGAAACAGATCAGCAGTGAAATCCCAACTGATATTTAGGAAAAGGATAAAAGCCGTTTCAAGGGATTGTTTAAATAAGGTCTTGCTTGTGCAAAGTGCATTATGGAATTATTGGTTTTGGTAATTTGGAAAAGCAGGTTCTGACCTACAAATTTGGGAAAAAATAATCTCAGATATTTTATTATGTCCCAGTATTATGTTCCAGAAAATAAAATAAAACAAAAGAATAGCAAACAAGAAAGTAGTCTTTACAGTTATTTAATTTTCCTCCTGACAATTGAATGGTAGGTTGGGATGTGTGCCCTCTACCATGTGGTCAACACACTAATTTAAATATCCTAATTGAGATGTTATAAATGGAGATAAGAGCTGTTATTTACCTAATTAATTAGATAACACAATTAGCCTGAGAATGTAGTAGCAACATTACACTTATGCAACTACGAAAACTATCACTCTTCAAGACAGAAGTGCATGCAAAGGTTATTCTTCATCTAGTGTACAAAACAGATGCAAAATAATTAGTGAGCTCAAACCATGTCTTAGAATCAGTTGTTGCTTTATAAGAGGATAAATAAACAAGGCCTTTGAATCTCCTTGGTGGCTAATCAATGAAGTTAGCTTAAGTGTGTATTCCTTTATTCCCATAAACTAATCCTTTCCTCTGAAAGAAAAAGAAGTCCCTTTCACATGTTCCCTTCTTTCTTCTACCTGTATCATTTCAGAGCTGTTTCAAAGATCCTCACAACCCTTTAGATTTAGGGGGTTCATATGGGGTACAAAGGTGAGTGATTATTATATTTACCATCCAAATTTATTCCGCTGACATATGAACTTGATTGGATAAAAATAGTTCAAATTATTTTAAGGTGTTTTGCTTTTGTGCCAAAACTTTCCAAAATATTGTCCTCGTAAACATTTTGATCAATTCTACACTGTATTTTCAACACATATTTTTCAAGTATTATGCTTATTGACTGTTTGTCTAATTATCACAACATGGATATTTTTTCCCCAGAATAAATACAAATTTTGTAGGAACAGCAGAATCTATGGCTGCATGAAAATATGCATATATTGGATAGACAAATTGAAATAAAAGAATCTCTAACTGAAACCAAGGGGAAAGCAGATCACATGGAAATTATACAATGGAATGAAATTATAAGAAATGCAACTGAATGCTATTTAATACTTAAATAAAGTATTGGATGAATCAGTAATAAAAGAAATGAAAAAAATCCAAATAATAAAATGAAATAATGTTTGCACATTCAAGATTTAGGAATTCTCACCTGGGAATAAGACCCTACATTTAAAAGATATCAAAAGTAAGCAATGTTTTGGACGAATTTATTTTTAAAAAAATCTTGCTTTTTTTTTTTTAAAAAAACAGTTTTTAATGTTCTAAATATTAACACTCACTACTTTCACTGGGCTTTCAAATTCAGTTCCTATAATACACAAGACCACTTTCAGTAAACATATAATTGGACATAGCATTAGGCACATCAGATTTCATGGGGACTGGGCAGCTATAAAAGGCTTGACTAAATAAGGAAAAATAAATATTGCCAGAAATCCTGTGGGAGGCCAATCCTATCATGAAACAGCCTGAATCAGTGGCCTCAAGTCCAGAATGCTGTGGAAACAATTATGTGGCTTTATAAATTTGGATGTTCAACATCAGGGGTGTCAAACTCACAATGTCATGGTGTCATCACATGACGTATTACAACTTTTTCCCCTTCACTAAACTGGGCATGGGCATGACCAGGATGCGATGCATCCGACCTGTGGGCCCCGAGTTTGACAACACTGTTCTACATACTTCAAGTGACCTTGCTAAAATCACCAATATTATTATATTAGCAACTACCTATTGCTAAATATTGGGAGTAAAATCCAGATGTTAACACCATTGACTATTCATTATAGAATGTACATGGGTATATACTATTTTTATCTTTTGTCTCAAACAACAAAATTATGCCATGGAGAAAATGTATGATTTCTTTTTCTGCTTCCCACACATTTTGTGAAATGTTTATTTTGAAACTACTTTCAAGGGAGAAGATAATTTTGATGAATTTCCATGTAGAGTATAATTTTCTTATTTTACTTACAGTATGTGCCCAAGGTATATGTTTTTGTTCTGTTTTTTTTTTTAAATTGTAAATCATCTCCTCAGATGTCTGCAGCCTTTCCACCTTTCCATGATTCAATTAAATCTCACAGGAAGAAATCAGAAGAGGATTCTTCCCATGAGTTTTTCACAGTAGAAAGTGTGGGTAGTCAGAAAAGCTTCAGAATAACAGAGAGGTATATACAGAAAACCCCACAACCCACTCATAATATCCTATACCATCTGTAGAAATAAACTGAAAAATGCTGCAGTGAGAGATTTGAAAGAAATTTTCAAACAGCTCCAGAACAAGATTTAAAAACAACAACAACAACAACAACAGAAGACTCTTTTAAGAAAGTGCAGGGCAGATATCAGTAAAACATTACAAGAAAATGTCATGGAGCTGTGTATCTGACTTGACAATTTATAGATATAGCATACTAGCTCTAAATAGGCCTGACAAGGTACTCAGATAAGCTCACAGATATTGGAGATTAATTTTACATTTTCCAGGAACATTAATGCAGCCTGGATTATAATCAAAACCTGTTGAATTCAGAGGATAGAAACTGGCATAATTCAGACCCCTTCCTGAAGCTTCCTCTGCCACCATTTATTTAATCAACCATCTAGAAATGACAGGCTTGTGTTGTATTTGAGGAGACTTAAAACACAATCAAATATATTAAGCAACATGCATTTTGTACAGTATTAATACATAATTAAATTATATCCAGTGTATTCTAAAGTTGCCAGTTGACACAAATAAGTGCACAGTTTACAAGAATTGAAGAGTTTGAACCAAAGAAAGCAAAGCAAAGAACAGAGCCAACTATAGATTTTCAAGCACTTGGTGTAGTCTCCCATAAATCTGATTTTCATCCATAGTTTTCTACCCATCACATTCAGCAATTATTTTGAATTAATGGTACAAGATTCATGGATCCTTTTAGGGTATAATGGTGGTGGTATTCCTGTGCATCTGAGTGGTCAAATGGGAAATTATCTTCTTTGTGAGAATTATTTTACTATGGTAAATGCAGATTTGTTTTTGCTTGTAAGCAGAAAGATGGTATAGAGTTTTTACAAAAGCTTAAGTTATATTCCATTAATCTACTACAATTTTTGTGAGCCTCAACAATTTTAAGTTTCCATCTCCCCTATGCATCATGCTCCCTCCAATCCCCATCTCTTTTATTTTTATTGTAATTCCATTATTATTGTTTTAGAAGTATTTATCTTTCATGATTTTAATGCTTTTAAGGCTTACACCACCTAGAGTTGCTATGAAATGAGATAGGCATCAAATAAATTTGTTTAATTTAATTAATTAAATAAATAAAAGTTTTAATTAAAGATATCACATTGCTTGTATCTTTACTATTTATATTATTTTGTCATCTCCTAGCATGGTTTGATTGCTTATTAGTAACCTATAACTAAGTGTTGTATCTTATGATTCTTATAATTCTTGATGAATGTATTTCATATTATTTTTTCTTCTTATGTACAGTGAGAGCATATACACTAAAGACAAATTCTTTGGGTGTCCAATCACACTTGGCCAATAAAAAGAATTTTAATTCTAATTCTAAATAAACCAGATGTGTGGACTCATTCCCAGGAATTGAATTCCATAAATCTTAAACTTCCTAAGATTGAGAAATGCTGATCTACTCTGATACACTGCAATGCTAGATTTGGCACAAGATGAAACAAAAAGGTAGGCATAGGTGGAAAAGTTACTTCAAAACATTGCCTTCATTAAAGCAATTCATTCTCTTGGATATGATGTGTAATGTTAGGTGAGGATTGTTATAAAAAACTACAATTTTGGGAGAAGCAGATAAGCAGAGGAAATAGATTAAATGATCTGAGATGAGATGAATTATCACAATTTATTTTGAAGGCGAATGCATATATATAAACCAGATGAAGAGAGAAGTCAACCAGAGTTAAGGTAAAGGTTCCCCTTGCACATACATGCTAGTCATTCCTGACTCTAGGGGGGGGTGCTCCTCTCCATTTCAAAGCTGAAGAGCCAGTGCTGTCAGAATATGTCTCCATGGTCATGTGGCCAGCATGACTAAACACCGAAGGTGCACAGAACGCTGTTACCTTCCCACCAAAGGTGGTCCCTATTTTTCCACTTGCATTTTTACATCCTTTCAAACTGCTAGGTTGCCACTGAATTGCCAACCTTTCTGATAAACAAACTCAGTGTCTTAGCCACTGAGCCATCGCACAGCCTGTAAACCCAGAGTAGAGAGCAGTAAAACAGAGATAAGAAACTGTACTGCAGCAAGCGACGTTGATGTAACAACCTAACAGTCAATGAAAGGAGAGCTGAAATGGTACTGACATAAGACATATCTGACATAAGATTTTTTTAAAAAAGGGTTAGATGGGAGTCTGGTCAGACTATCAGTATGAAGTTCTCCTGATTTCTCCCATCTCTACACATCACTTAGCTAAGGTGCAGCTGGGCAAATGAATATATGTGTCTTCAGTGATGCTTAAACAGTTGTATTTTGTAAACCTTTTGCATGTGAAGATCCTCTGCGTATTGCATGTTTCACTAAGCATTTAATTACCACATGAAATCCCAACCCTCTCATTTGTAACAGAACTATGGAGAAGTATTTTTGCTTGGTAGGGAAAAGGGAGTTTATTTGAAAAAAAACAACACTGAGGCAGCCAGGTATTTATTGTAGCTGTTACTTTTTCAAACTGCTATAGTTAAATCACAATTTTTTTTTACCATCTAAACTTCCAAGAATATAATATTGCATGGATATGGATGGAAGAAAATATCAATTGCTTAATACTGTTTATTAACACGTCATTGTATTTGTCTAAGAACACTACTTGCATTTCAACGGCTCATTAGATCTGATAATCCATGCTGTAAATCCACTTCTGTACATGATCATCATTCTGTGATTATGACTCAGAGGCATTTTAAAAATTTCATTTAGGAAATCAAATAGCATACATAGCATTCCCTTTGTCGCAGATAGTTGTACAAAGATTCTTAAGATCCTTTGGGCATTTCCTGATTTGGCCTCTGTTTTTAACCGATTTGCCTTTGATCTAATATGCTAATAATCTCTTCCATTTGCAATCAGCCCTGAGCTTTATTAAAACCGTAGCTTAACCTTTTTTGCCTTTCTATTTCATTTTGGCTCAGTGGCTTAGCCTATGTTTTCCAATTAGTTTACTAAGTGCGTTTTTTTACATCCAACTTAATAAAGTTAGATTTCTTTACAAAAAAAAAAAAGTCATATCCTGGCTAACACTGCCCATAGCTATTTGCAGTTTGGTTGCTCTATCAGTATCCCAGATCATTTATGTTGGCACTGAGCCATCTCCAGCACAGAAGAGCTACATTGTGCTGAAGTCTGTCCTGGAATTCAGCATTCATGGTTATTTAAAGCTAGATATAGATAATCTGGCTTTTTCTTCCAAAGGCCCAGCTGCATTCATTTAAATGATTACATATCTAGCAATGTCTGATTATGCTAGCTAGCATAAAACACAGCTGCATTCATTTAAGACATTACACGCTGAAATGTGTAGGGGCTGTACTTTGGTCTTTCAAAAACTAGAAAGGATTTGTGTATGGATCAGATTTGGTCTTTCAAGTATGGCTTGATTATAAGCTTTTAATAATTCATATTTACTTCCCTGTTGCTGCTGCTGCTGCTTCTGTTATTGTTTTCCCAGACTGGAATACATATTTCTCCTGAATGTTTTAGTTTGCCCCACCACCACCACTGCAATATCATATATTAATTACATGAATGCATGAACTCTAACTGACTTGGGTGAGGCAGGTGAACATAACCACCAGTAAGTGGCAATAGCTTATATAACTTGGTATTTATATGCAACCAGGGTTTTAAACTGCCTCAGTTCTCTAAAACAACTGTGTACATTCCTCAGGTGATGGCAATGGGATTAAAATTTGCACTTTACAGTAGTCTGGTTCGTATCTTTGCCATCATCATATTTAGCCCTTGCTTTAAGGGAAAGGGGACATTGCTCACTCCTGATCTAAGCAGATAAGGTGCCCAGGAGGGGAAAGAAGAACCCTATCACCTCATCTTAGAACTACTAGGAAACAGTGTTGCTCAGTCAAAAGCAAGATGCAGTCCTGATAGCTGTGTGTGTGTGTGTGTGTGTGTGTGTGTGTGTGTGTGTGTGTAAGAATTGTACTATGACTTTAGCATGCTCAAGACTTTTTCCTTTTGGCACTGAATAGCAATTCAGAATTCATTTATGTTTTGAAGTCCCTAAATATTATGAGCTCTGGATTTTAGACAAGCAATCAGACCAAGTTTCAAATACAATCACCAAATGTGTTCCTTAGAACAGGAAGCAAGAAAGGCTTCTAAAGAGAAAATAGTGGCAGAGAAACAATTGCATATTGTTTCCTTAGGTCTATGATTCAGTGACAAGACTCGTGTCAGTTGGAAACATTTGAACAATGATTTATTTTTGTCAGTTAAGCACTGGCCTTCAGTGCCCTTCATTTCCTAGCCTTAGTTCACTACAGCTGGTCCAGAATGCAACAGTGAAAGAGTAATAAGTTCACCTCAAGCACCCATATACTGTAACACTATGCACTGTAACACTATGCTCAGCGAACTGCATTAGGTGTCAGGCCTGTCCCAGCTTGGACAGTTAGGAAAAAAGACCCTCAACTCCATTTGCAGTGAAAGGTATACTTTTACTAAAGTCAAGTGATTACAGTGTAGGAAAAGCCAGATCTAAGAATTCTTGTGTAAAACCGTTATTTCCCCCCTCACCTAGGCCTTTCCTCCTGGATATCTTATTAGTGTCCAATACAATTCCAATTAGTTGTTTTGGTAACAGTTTTGAGGTTTCGTGCCCCTTTGATAAGCATTCACATTCAGTTCCCATGCCTGGGTCCATGGATTGTTCAACTGGTGTCTCTGGTTGGCATTTCTGGTTCCTCTCATCCCCGCTCCTTGCATTCCCCCTTCCCTACTACTTTATGCCAGGTTGCCATCAAAGCAAAGTAGGACTGATCAGTGATTTGACACTAGGTTCTAGATACAATTCAGTGTTGATTGTCACCTTTAAATCCCTTTGAGGCTTGGGGTCTGGCTCTCCGGAGGGCTTCTTTCTTTTGGTATTACCAGTTTGGTAGTCCTGGCAGGATTTTCTACATGTCCTCTTACTAGAGATGCTACTTTTTCAGAAGCAGGGTAAACAGAGGTGGTATTCAACCAGTTCTGACAGGTTCCAGAGAACCAGTAGCGATAATTTTGACTGATTCGTAGAACTACCTCTGATTCGCCAACACCAGTAAATATCACCTCTGATTGGCTGACAGCATAGTCACACCCACTAAGCCACATCCACAGAACCAGTACTAAAAAAAATTGAATCCCACGACTGAGGATAAATGTATCTGTTCAGATTCTGTCTCTCTCTGGAACAGCAGTCCTTAATTTACAATTAGCTTCTTCTTTCTAACTTTTAGGAAGCTAATAAAAATCTGATTGTTCCACCAAGGCAGAGAGGCTAGATTGCCGTAATTGCCTCTCAGATGTGAGAAGGTGTTCCTTTATTATCGCTAATGCTTTTCTTAGTGACTGCTGCTTCCATGGGAAAATTTCTATAGTTGCTGATTCTTCACTGATGGTAGGCTTGTAATCCCAATTACCTATTGGGCAGTTGTCTGCTGCTTGGACTCAACAGGTTAGATTTCTGTAAAAAAAATAAGTAAATAAAATAGCTTCCCGTTATGAAAGGGAAATGAAGCTGACAAGAAAAAAAGGGAAGCCAAAGCTTCTTAGTGGAGAAGAAGTTGGAGAAAACTGAGGAAAAACTGGGAATCCTTCTGCCCTCAGCAACTGCAACATCTTGCCATTTCTGAAGCTAGTCCAATCATACTGTCCCTATCTGCTGAGTCTGCAGTACCAGAGGCTGCATTTTGTGTCAGCAAATCACAAGAGACAGTTTCTGGCAGGGCTAATACAGTAGAGCCCAGCCAACCTACTGAAACTGTGTGATAAAAGAAATGTTAAAGGTCTACTGCCTACAAAGTGGATCTTTTCTAAGACTTAATAAAAAAGGGAGAGATTTAGTAGTGCATTAGAATTGTAATGGCGTTTGTCAGTATGGGCCAAACAAACATATAACACTACAGCCTCTCTTGTTCAGAGGATGATAAATCTGTGTTTTAGGGGTAAGACACTGTCTCAATTTTTCTTTGATCTTCTATAAAAGTTGTGGCTTTTCAGAAAAGCTAGAGTTGTGCACGATTTCATTTTGTTAATCCCCACATACCAAGCAGTAGAAATTTTGGGTAAAATATACTCCCAGTTCTTTTTTTCTATGCAAACTGTTGAATGATTTAGTAAAGGTCTAATGGCTTTACATTAGGCATTTATCACAAATATTAACAAAACCATTAAGTGTAATTAATCAAATATACGGCATTACATCCGAAGGCATTTTCCAGTGAAATCATTTGGAAAAACGAAGAGAGACAAATAAAGTGAAAACCTGGATGCAATTTATTTACTGTTTAGAAATTAGATGATGCTGATGGTGCCATGTATTATGTGTGTAATAGTTGAACTGCCAGGCATTGGGTTCAAGTGTCAGCTAGGTCTAGAGCACAAATATCCCAAGTACCCACAATTAAAAATCAGCTAAGGATTAGCTGAAAAGTCCCGATACATCACGTGATGCTGCCATGATGATGTGAGTTTGACACCCCCTGCTCTAGGCTCTAAGATATCTACCGACAAACATTCTTGGTAGTAAATTCATGTTAAGAATTGGTATTTTGGCATGAGATGCATAACACAATTCAAGCAGTAAACAAATACTTAATTTGGGATTAATTATTTTGGTACAGAACTTAGTTTTAGCAATTATAAAGCAAACATAATCCTAAAGCATAAAGGAGCCAGTCTGGTATACTAGTTATGGTGCTAGCCTAGAAACCAGGAGACTGTGAGTTCAAGTTCCACCTTAGGCATGAAAGTCATCATCTTTGGGCCATCATTCTTTCTTAGCCTACCCAAGTCACCAGGTTTTAGTTGTGAGGAAAATAGGAAGAAAAGGGAGTGCTAGGTATGTCCTTTACCTTGAGTTATTTATAACATAATAAAAGTGGGATAAAGATATAATAAATAAGTAAATAAGTAAATAAAATAATCTTATTCACCAATAAATGTGAATTCCTATATATTTAATGGTGAAAATCTGACAGGAAATATTTCTCTATTGAGAGGTCCTCATTTTCTGAATGTCTATTTTCTGGTTCCCAACTGCAGAAAGTTTGGTAAACCCTAATTTAATTATAATTTAATAAGTAAATAATAATGTATATATAATAATTTAAGATATCACTTGCCTTTGTGTGCAGAGCAATACATATATATTTATTTGTGCATTTTTTACTTATCAAATATGCACCTATGTCAGAAATATACTTATACAAAGTATGTAATATAAATGTAATAAAAGACTGCTTAGCAATACATTGAGCAAAAATCAACCACCTTGAAACGTATTGAGTACATTAATGCTCAACTCTACTCCAAAAGAATATCTGTTGCTTTTTCTCTTCATTTTTTCTATATATAAATAAAAAAATACAAAATTTGCCATACAATGTTTATGTCGTTTATTAATCAGAACATCTTTAAAAGATTGTGGAAATACTACCAATATAATATGCTTTAATTTCAAGAAAATACTTGATGAAATACCCATGGCATTCTGATTATTTATGTACTTGATTTATATGCCACCCCAATCCATATATAATAGGGTGAAAATGATATAAATATATAGACAGGGATCAGTCTGGCATAGTGGATAAAGCACTGGGCTAGAAACTGAGACTCCTGCATTACATATAAAGTCAGCTAGGTGACCTTGAGCCAGTTACTCTCTCTTAGCCATAGGAAGGAGATAATGGCGAACCACATCTGAAAATTTTCGAAGAAACTGTCCAGGAAGTTACCAGGAGTCAGCAACAATCAGGATCCATAATAACAGTAACAACTAATCTCTAGCACCAAGGTCTAACTCAGAGAGTGAACATTAACCAGAGGAGACAACAAACTTACCCAGATTTATGGAAGGCTAGGACAATCTGATTATTCAAGTACTGAACTGCATATTAGATGACATGACAGTTAAATGAATGGTTTATTGGCTCATCAATGGCAATACATCAAATAGCAGAAAAGGTTTAGGGGGCTTGGGTCTAGTCTTTTTCATTTTTTTTTATTATTACTTTAATAAAAAAAATGAAAGGGGATTTTTATCAGATTTGCAGAGGACATTAATTATTATCTAAGGGACAGAAAGTTCAAGATTATATTACGAATGGGCTGAAAATGTTAACAGAAACAAATGTTCTTAACATAAAAATGAAATATGAAGAAACTTATTATGAAATATCAGTGTGAATTAGGAGACCATGTGTCATAAAGAGTCATGGAAAAACTCAAAGTCTTTATTCTTAAGACAATATTGAACATGGATCTGAAGGCATTCTACAAATACTTGAAAAAATATGTCTCAGAACAAGGTCAAGATTTGTCCTCTATCATTTCAGAAGGTAGACCAGAGAGAAATAAATGTATAAGTATGTAAATTGTGATTTAATATTAGGGGGAAAACCCAATAATAAAGAGGAGTGAAATAATACCCTTAGATGTGGTATTTTCCCCTTCATTAAATATGTCAGTTTGAAGCTAGCAGTAGCTACTAGAATTTCTCTACTATGAATTCCTCCTCTGATCAAAAACAGTCATATTTTATTCAATTAATATCCCCTTGCAACTGCCTGAATTTTGATTCCATTAATAAGTACAAAAAAGTTTCATTCAGGAGAAGTTTGCCTTCTTTTTAAAATAATTTTGAAAGCCATTTTTCTCCTACCAAATTGAATGCAATCTCATAAAGGAAAAAAAAATCCAAAGAAATTATCTCTTAGGTAAAACAATTCTGTAAGATCCAATCATCAAAACAATCATTACGCTGTTATCACAGGTTTTTTTTCCTATTTTTCTATACAGAATTATTTTATTATGCTTTTATTCAGTTGAGTATTGGCACCTTAAGGCGGCTAAGAAATGGTTTCATTGCTGGCATCTTTGCAAGCAGCCTCAGGCAAAATGCTATCTTACTTGAGGTCACTGAAAAATTCAAGAGACTGTTTGCTAATAAAAAAGCAAGAATTTGGCATTGTACAACACACTTGGGTTTCCACAAACAAACAACTTGTGCATCCCAATATCCCACTCTGACTCCAGAGGTAATTAGCCCTCAAAGACATGAACATTTTACCCATAGGCCCAAACACAGAACTTTCTGATAGATGGAAGCCAAAAGTGTACCTAGCTGAACTAAGTTGAAATTTTCACTCAATAACTCATCATGTACAATACAGAGAATGGGCCTATAGGCAAAAGAAAAAAAGAAGAGAAGAAGACAAAGATAAAAGAATGCCTTACAGAAAGAAGCACATGAAGAAGACCAGCATGACTCAGTGGGAAGAAGCCTGTGGCAAAATGTCTTCAAATGAGGAACAGCAAGACTTGATTTATGATTATATTGCCATTTTTAGTTAAGAAATATCATACTGGTAAACCAATACAGATAGTAATTGACATACAACTATAACTGGGCCCAAAATTTTTGTTGCTAAAAAAAGGAGTAACAGATTTGCACCCCATTTTATGACATGTTTTGCTTTACATTTAATCAGCTAAACAATAATAGCATGAAGCTTCTAAATCAAGCAATTTGGCCCAAACATAGAATCTGGTACAGTTGTCAGCATGGAGAACAAGACACAGTTTTGGTAAGAATGTAGCATTTGTGGCTTCTTCTCTGACCTGGAAGTGAATGATGGTATTTGTGGGTGGACAGATTAGATCAGGGGTGACAAACTGGTGGCCCACAATTGAATGCATCATGTGCAGACCATGTCCACCCCAGGTACCCTGAATGGGGAAAATGTCATGAAATGTCACATGATGGCAATGAGTTTGACACTCGTGCATTAGATGAACATGGAGATAATTAATCCTAGAATGATTTCTCAAGGGTGCAACTTCCACTTGGCAGTGCAACCATATTGAAAAAGTCTTAAAGAGATCTCACGCTGGCTCCAGGCAGTTGTCAATGCTTCCTTGGAGGAGGGTGTCTTCCCTGATGCCTTGAAAGAGGTGGTGGTGAGACCCCTCCTCAAGAAGCTTGCTCTGGACCTGGCTGTTTTAAATAACTTTTGTCCTGTCTCCAACCTTCGCTTCATTGCGAAGGTTGTTGAGAGTGTGATGGAGCATCAGCTTCCATTGGTCCTGGATGAAGTGGATTATCTGGATTCATACCAGTCTGGTTTCAGACCTGGGTACAGCACGGAAACGGCATTGGTCATACTGGTGGATGATCTCTGGCGGGCTCGGGACAGGGGTTGCTCCTCTGTCCTGGTCCTATTAGACCTCTCAGCAGCTTTTGATACCATTGACCATGGTATCTTGCTGTGACGTCTCGAAGGATTGGGAGTGGGGGGCACTGTGTTGCAGTGGTTCACCTCCTATCTCTCGTGCTGTTCACAGTTTGTGTTGGCAGGAAGGAAGAGGTCATCCCCTAGGCCCCTCACTTGTGGGGTACCTCAGGGGTTGGTCCTCTCTCCCCTCCTGTTCAAAATTTATGTGAAACCACTGGGTGACATCATCCATGGTTTTGGGGTGAGGTATCATCAGTACACTATGATACCCAGCTTTTCATCTCCACCCCAAACCAACCCAGTGATGCCCTTGATGTGATGTCCCGGTGCCTGGAAGCAGTGCGGATCTGGATGGAGAGGAACAGGCTCCAGCTCAACCCCGCTAAGATGGAATGGCTGTGGATACTGGCATTGCTTGTCCAGGATGTTCCATCTTTGATGGGGGGGGGAGATTTTGCCCCCCTCCCAGTGGGCACGTAATCTGGGTGTCCTCCTGGACTCGTGACTGTCATTAGAGGATCATTTGGCAGCTGTGACCAGGGGCCCTTTGCACAGGTTCAAATCGTGCACCAGTTGCACCCCTTCCTGGACCATGATGCCCTATCCACAGTCACTCATGCCCTCATCACCTCTCACCTCGACTACTGCAATGCCCTCTATATGGTGCTGCCCTTGGGGTGCACCCGGAGGCTCAGCATACTTGCGGGAGCACCTTCTGCCGGTGTCAACTCCATATCGCCCAGTTCGTGCTCACAGGGCCGGCCTCCCCCAGGTACCGTCGACCAGACAATGTCAGCTGGTGACACCCAGGGAGAGGGCCTTCTCTGTGGGTGTTCGAACCCTCTTGAACCAGATGCCCCTCGAGCTCCAGACATCCCCTGATCTCTGCTCCTTCCAGTGCGACTTGAAGATATGGTTGTTTAGGATGGCCAGCCAGGGCTGAGGGGGGGGGGGTTGTTTTAAATTATTTTAATTGGATGTATGTGTCATACTCATTTATTGGGCTTCCAAATTTAATAGGTTTTTAATATTTGTATTTTCTGTTTTTACTGCTGTTCGCCACCCTGAGTCCTTCGGGAGAAGGGTGGCATATAAGTTCAATAAATAAATATCTGCTTTTGTGATTCATTGAAAAATGAAAATGCAGAGAAGCTATAGCTACTGAAATATTACTTGTTTGGTAATTAGCCATTGAGGCCTTCTTTACCCTTATATATTCATAATCAAGTCAATATTTACAGTTTGCAAAATGTGTGCAAGAACTTACAGATTTCATAAAGATAGTATTGTAAAGGCCAGATTAATGTTTGATGGTTCCCTTGTCTGGATTTGAAAACTAAGCAAACTCAGGCCTGGTTTGATTTTGATGATAGATTAGTAGAATATACAAATCTTTCATTTAGACTGGAAATATCCTGGAAGAATGGATAGGCAAATAATTTATTTACTTCATGGCAGTGTTTGTGAAATTGTCAAATCTCAGATCAGAGACTTTAGCAATTGATTGCCAAACTATCAGATATTATCAAAGAGGGAAATTGGAAAACATCTTTGATCATTAAGAGTTCTAAAGATACTTTTCTAGTTTCAGACACAACTTGACCTACATATTCAGAAGCTGTGTCTTTCTAGTTATACAGTAATCAACTCTAGGCATTTGCTACCCTTGACGGTGTAATTCAAGAACTAGAGATAACAGTCTGGATGACCTCATATGGCAGCATTGGCAGCTGTATACAATAAATGATGAAACACTATAATTTAATTTATCTGCCATCAGATAAATTCTGAATAATTATATTATTTTAATTCATCTACCCATGCCACTCTTTTAAGATATCAAGAACTAGCTCATTTATCAATAGAATAAGGCAAAGACGTTCAACATTTCATTGGCTATCTTTCCTGAGTAACATCTACTTTTATCATTTTGGTAGGCAGGCTGCTAAATCTCATGTATAAGTCATTCACAGGCATTCAGTCTCATATATATATATTAGCATTGTAAGCTAGAATGATTTGCATCTCTGGCTGAATAAACTTCCATTATGTTAACAGTATATCATTCTGGACTAGCTTAGAGTTATCTGACCTTGTTGCTTGGGCTAAGAAGACTTGGACACATCACCACCTCCATAAGTGATACCCAATATGGGATCTTTTCATAATACTTTGGTCTAATCTTCTTCCAGATTTGTATTAGAATCTTTCTCACATAATGCCTTTGGAAGGAGCCTCCGGGCACAGAACCTCCATACCACATGTATGCGTGCCATCTTCTTTGCAAATCATGTCCCTCCAATGTTAGTAAGCTATTTCCTCTAATCTCATCCAATCTCTCAACCATGCCAACATCGCCTCACGATGGTAAAGCTTGCAGGAAGTGTTTAAAATAATGGAAGGGTAACCACCAATAGAAATAATAGTAGAGTTTAGAAGAGAGAATGTTTAACTGTATTAGGATATAGTAAGTAATGTTGAGATTCGATAAATATGGTAGGATGAAATATATAATTACTGATGTAGCTTTAGACGGTGTGGTGCTTTGGAATGTTTTCTTTTCATTTTGAATTTGGAAGACCTGAAGTAGTTGTTTAGACAACCTTTTAGTTCTTTAAGCTATTGAATAAGTATTTAGAGGGTGTATGTGTAATGGGATGTGTAATGTCTTTGTCTTGTTTGTTGTTATTATTTCCTTTTTTATTATATTCTGTATTTTTTTTAAATTTGTAAATAAAGATTATCTTTTTAAAAAAAGAAAAAAGAAAAAAAGGTTGCACATAGCAAATGTCACTACTACAACTAAGGATCTGTCAGCTTATGAACCTAATTTACACCACTAATGCTTTCCATATTGGTAGAGGTAAGAAAGTATGCTTCTTC
>JANHFR010005410.1:12571-29862 GCA_032468015.1 Mimophis mahfalensis
AAGACCATTGGAAAACACATATTTCAATATAAATACAGGTGTATGTAAAAATAATTTTATGGTTGGGGGTCACCACAGCAGGAGGAACTGTATTAAAGGGTCGTGGCATTAGGAAGGTTGAGAACCACTGCTCTATAGATAGCTGGATGAATGACTGGGATTTCAACTACAATATCTCTCTCATCCTATAGCAGCTCAGTCTGTGAATTAGGGATTCTGCCTGTACAATTGTCCCAGGACTTTATGGAAGATGTGATGCTGAAGGCCCTGTTGCTGACTCTTTCACAGATGCAGGTTTATTTGAAGTTCTAGTGAGCAAATGTAACGTGCCTATCACAAAAAGCCAACATCAGCAGAGGTAGAGTCAGATGCTCAGTTCCCACCTTGCCACTGCTCTGGACCACTCACATCTTCTAGACCCCAAAGTCAAAATTACTTAGCTTAGTTATTCTACAGTTGTAAAATCATGTGATGAGAGATCATGGCATATATCCCATAATCATCAAGTCTGTACAGAGTTTTTTTTAAAATACATGTTCTTGACAACAACAGTTATGACCATTTCATTTTGATAATCCCAGAAAGCAGCAATATAGTCATAAGCCATAACTCAAAACTGAACTCAAAAATAATTCCCAATGTATGCAACAAGGTTTATTTCCTCTCCAGCAGCATTGCCCACAACTTGTACTGTGCCTATTCACAAATTATGTTTTTGAAATAAACTTAATGGGAATTAAATAAATGATCTAATGTCAGTATTTATTCACAACCAACTCCTGCCCCTTGAAAAATGAATGGTCAGTCAACTGTGGTACAGCTGCTACCCTCCAGAATAAGGCTATTGTCAACATTCACAGGATTGTCATTTGCAGTGCAATTTATGAATTGTAACACATGGTTATGTGAAGAATTCTCACTGGGAACATATTTTACTTTATTAGAATACAACATGAAGATTGAATATTCAACCATAACATTCAGCTCACAGACTTCATTGGCAAATCACTAATGTGTCCAGCATGGCATAATCGAAATACAGGCTGGTATTAAAGACAGATCAGCAAGATTCTTCCAGCTATTTTTAAAAAAAAAACATTCCCATATGTGAATCTATATAGTTACCATCTTTCAAAAATCAATTTTTCGCCCATAATGAAAGTAAAGGCAAAAAAACAAAGGAAGATATGTTCTTGTTTACATTCAGTCAAATCCTGTTCGAAATCTTCATTGAATACAAAACATGCAAGATTCTTTATGTTGCCATGCTTTAAGAATCAGCTGCAGAGAGAGAATATTGTTCAATTGCAATATTTTTCTTCATTAAAAATGTTTTCTGCTCACTTTCTATGCAGTATCAAGCAACATTTTAAAAGGAGAACATTCTAAACAGGAATAGTTCAAGTCTATAATTTGGGGAAGTCATTTGGTAAATCAGATGGCATAGAAATTTTTGCAATGAATAGATAAAATTGAGGTCTCTGTGGTGCAGAAAGTAAAATTTAGTTAAATTGCTTACTAAGTTAATTTGAAAAAGGCCTTCAGAAGTTTCAGACAAGTCAACTGAAGTGCCTCCTTCCTTCTTCCCAGTTAGGTTCTTTGGCAATTTTTAAAAAATTAGCAATACATAATCTAAGATGATCTACAATTAAGCAGAATCAATTTTAGGGACAAAATTAACATATGAAATCTTTTCCCTAGGATTGGTGGCACTTTTTCAGGGCCTTGTTTTCAGAAAAAAAATACAGGATATGTAGTAAAAGTAATTAAAATTTCATAAGCATTTCACCTGTGCATGCTAATACAATATTTGATTTACTGTAGAAGTACAGATTCATAATACTTACCTATATTCTTGCCAGTTCATTATCAATATTATGAGTGTTTTTTAATGCAGACAATAAGAGCTAGAATTTTCTACACAAAAAATGTTAGGATAAATTTAATCATTGCATGTGATTAAATATATTCATCATTAAATATCTTGTGATATTCTCCTTTGGGGACTATCATTGCTCTCCCAGATGATTCATACAATATAGTAAAACAATGGCAGTAACATACTCTTCAAATGCACCTGACATGGTACAGGATCTTCACAAAATGTTTCCTGCATAGTGCAGACCTCATTTTTTAGCCATGTTGAACTGCTACTGTATGTGTGACCTTCTAGCACAGGGGTAAGACTAACATGTATAGCCCAACTTCTCCATTCAAATATCTGGTGAGCCTATAAATGAATGCTCAACATTATTTGAGAATCCACAATGTGCTCCATGGCAGTAGCTTTTTCAGTCAAATGCAGTTGCTAAACATGTTCAAAGGCAGCTCAAGATAGAACAAATTGAGTTATCCAACCTGGATGTGACAATTTAGTGTCCAAATCTGCAAACTCCAGAAAGGGACACAGCTATGGTACTATTTGACATAACATCAACTTCAGGAAGAAGCTGAGGCCTGAAACATATCTTGATTTCAGGCCAGATTAATCTTCTGCAGAACTGGCGGCGTAACCTGCTCCCAGCTGGCTTTTGCATTGACATAACGCATGTCAGATTCATTTTAATAAAAGCTGATTTTCCTAAGGTTGACATTTCTTATGTAGAGGTGTGGTCTCTGGATGTCATTACAAGTAGGACATGGATTATATTTCCTACAGAACACTGAAGGCAGTTCAGAAGATATTGGTCAACTTCTGCTGAGCACTAATGCTGTTTCAGTTTTGGGGTTTTGATTTTTATATTCAAAACTGTATAAGCCTGTTTCACCAAAGGGAAATAAATGATTAATAAACACAGAACCAGAGAAAGTAAATAACGATTGAAAGGTGAAAGATTTCTTAAGCACCTTTCAGTTCTTTTAAACATCACTGACTTGAGTCTAAGTTAATGGCAATCAAATAAATAAGTGTGCGCATGTGCAGAGTCACATACTGAATCCCCAACTAGAATTTAAACTGGAATTCATCTCCTTCCAGTGAATTTGACAACTGTCAGCAATGAGCATTTCCTTCACATTCTTACAGACGTGTGTGTTCTAAAATATCTGAAGGCAGTATTTAATTGAATTGTAACCTTATCTTTGTAGCTTATTTCCACAATCAGTAGCAGTCAGTAAGAAAGCTCAGACCTGATTTCAAGATAAATAAGATACATGGCAGCCCCTTTTGGTCCTGCATTCAGAAATCCCTCCTGACTGCTGTTATGTTTATCTGTACTGCCCTGGTGGTCCACTCTGTACTGGTCACATAAGCAATGATAGCTCCCTGATGACCATCAAGCCCATGGCTGTGTTCTCAATGTGACATTACCAAGAATTACATCTCTCTCCAAAGCATTCCCCTCCTCTCAACTCTCATGAGGCTTAACATGTTGTTTGGAAAGAAAACAACCATCATAGGATTGTGGGTTCAACTGAGGTTTCACTAATGCTTCTTAATATTAGTTAAAAACCATGAACCTTGGCCTTAAAAATAACCTTCCAAGATGCAGATCCAATTAATTTCTTTGAGAAATTAATAAGCACATCAACAGAGGCAAAAGACATACTAGATGAAACCAAACCAGTTTTAGTCTTCATCAATCATATTAATTTTGCTGTGGATCTAGCATATACATGACATTAATTTACCATCTTTCTCCAATCCAGAAAAGAGAAACCGAACTAAACAACAGTCAGTGAAGTAGAGTTTCAAATCAGGTAAGCTCTTTCTTTTACATCATGTAACACCTTATATTTACCTGAGAGGTTTTTCCCTCTTACACAAATTTAGATATACTATATTTATATGCCATGGTTTAGTTGGTAAATGATATTCCAAAAAGGTATAATATTTAAATAATATTTAAGACAAAACACTCATCTTAATTGCAGAAATTATCACCATTGTAACATGTACTTTTAACTTCCTTCCAAATCTTAACATCATTATTTTCAGAAAGTGTACAATTTCCATTTGTCATACTAATACTTGTTACTTTACCTTGTTCTCAAGCTGTTTTATTCATCAATACTATTTGATCTTGTACCTTCACGATTTTAGTCAATATCTTTGCCTTCTGTTTATTAATGTTTAAAACCTGCTAATACACCACATTATTTTAGTTTTTCCATTATATTCCAATTTATTCAAAAGGATCTTCTAAAATCAGCACCAATTCATCTACAAAGGCTCTTAATTTGTAAGATTCTTTTTAAAATCTTTACATCCATAATCCCTTCATCTTTTTACGTCTCTAATTCAGTATTTCAAGAACTATGATAACTCTGATAGAAGGGGAAACAAAGAGCACCTTTTTGTACCTCACATGATTTAGTTAATTTAGTTAATTCTCTATTGACAATTATCTGTGCTTTCTGTGAAACAGAAACTTATTTTATTCATTTTATAAATTTTTCTCTAAAGGCTTATCTTAAATAGAAGAGTCCAATTCAAATTGTCAAATGCTTTCTCTGCATCTAAAAAATATTAATAATGCTGCTTGTTTTTCATTACACAGGTCAATTGGAAGTATTCTCAAATGCAACTGGGGAGGCCTGAGGTTGGAGAATGCTTGTACAATGATAATGTATGATGGGTCTTTGGTGTTCTCAGAACTTGATTGTTTTCTTGCAGACATTTCATTATCCAAACTAGGTCAGCGGTAGTGCTAATAATAATGTATGTTAACAAAGCCTGCTATTTTATACCCATTTACTCAAGAAATATTCATTGATGGTAGTAAAATTTATTTAATAATTGTGTATCAGCAAAAGAAATCTCTATCTAATTCTAACCTTAGTTGATTAGTTGACATATTATTGTGCTGAAGACCAGATTAGTCTGTTAACCTGGTGTCTTCTCTTTAGTCAACATAAGAGACTTCCCACTCAGATCCCTTCCCTCAAAAGCAAGGAGAAGAATTGCATAAATAAGAAAGAATGATAATTAAAATGTTTAGATAGACTTTGAGCTAGTTTAGGAATGTCATGAAATTCTTGATTTATTTTACCATATATGAAATCTGCACAGGAAAAAAAACCCTTCAGGACCATGGACAAGGCATATATAGGGTGGACTTATTGCTTATCTCCACCCTGTATTTCACCAATATAAATTAGTGTGTCTTTCTGTTGGTTTCACTGCAAATCTACACCAGGCTGGCTTAGGTAAGGAGACAATTCAGATGAGGAATTTTGATACAAGAGATTAAAAATAGCTTTGTACAGTCCATAAAATGTCTCATTTTAGGATTTCCATTAGCTGGAACATTTCCCATAAATATTTCCATCCACATAGATTTCATTACAGCAGCCTCTGCAGCAGGTATATCCCGGTTTTTGTAGAAAGTTTAGGTCCTTTGATAACTTTATGAAGAAGTTAGCATTGTACTATAATTGTTAAATCAATGAATATACCACTAAAGTGTGTGTAGTTGTATTAAAGTGCTAGTTCGGTAGAAAAAAATTTCTAACCTAGTTGAAAGGGATGAGGATATAGATAATGATTAAAGTGTGAAAAAATAACATGCAAATAAAAGAACATGTTCTTGTTAGCATGAAATAGGGTCATTTTTGGAGGGGCTTTTTTTGTCTTGAGTTGATGTCTCAAGTAGTAAAAATTGCTCATTAAAGCAAATCAGACATGAAAGAGATTAATGAATAGAATTATATGGAATCTTCTTTTGGCCTTCCAGAAGAATATTACAATTTTTGGGGGGCGGTTGGCTTGGGGTCACAAGGGGGGCTGCTCACCACTAGAGGTTGTTGACAGGTTAAGAAGACTTCATCCTGTCCCACTCATCTCCTTGGTTCTGGTTTTCATCTCATGAAAGCAGCATTACACTGTTGTAACATGAATTCTGTCCCTTTTAGGTGGAGGTAGGGATAAGGTCTCCCTTTTTATTAGGTCTGGTGATCAGATCTAACCAATAGCCATAGTTATTCTATGAGATAATTTAGTCAAATGTGGAGCAATTGTCACTGCTAACATTATTGCTACACATTACTATTTGAGTTGCTATGCATTGTTTAGCTATTCTGCAGCTACATTGTTGATGTTTTATTCAGCTATTTCTATCTATCTCTGTTTGTGCTTTCACTCAGCTCTTTATTCTATTTTTAAATTTATGTTTGCATGTTGTTGGGTTTTAAAATTGTAAATAAAGATATCAATATTATTATTCTACCCCTGTTCTCTCAGATTTGATCACAATCCAAAATCATACATGCATAGTCATAACAAGTCATAGTTATGCTTTGCGGAGTATTTGTGAGGAAAGAATGAGTTATGCATTCCCCAGATGTAACTGGTCACCTCAAATGCTCCATAGCAAATTACAATAACACTAAATTGTTGACCTGCATGCACTGTTGTCATCAAACAAATGCTATTACTATGGACTTGCATTCTGACATCTGGTGGAAGTATGCAAGATGTGCCATTTGAGTGAGTATGAGTCCATGCCATCATTTGCATGATAAGTGCAACAGAAAATGCATCTGAAACATGGGTCTCAGGTTTCCATATTCAAGTATAGTCCCCTTTTTTCAATCATTGTTTATTTGATGTTCTCTTATCACTATCCACTCAAATATGGTTTTGAATATAGCAGGCAGTCTCCTGTGTAAACTATCATTATTAAAGGGTCTGAGCTAGCCCTTGCTGTTGTCATTCTTTCCTGGTTTGGTTTCCAACAAACTTGGATTTTTGCCACATACCCAACAAACTTGGATTTTGCCACATACCAAAAGCAACTATTTCTATAATTGTGCATCAGGATACATTGCATTTTTAATTTGCCAGCAAATCCTGTACCATCTTTGCCTATTTTCGGTAATTATTCAAAAGAAATCCTTCATTACAGCCTGTTAGATCCTTACAATATTGTATATTTTTCCAAAAACATTTATTAACTGCCAGTCTGCTTTTAACAAAATAACATTTGTCTAGATATCTGAAGTTACTTTTCTATTACTTCTGTACAGTATTGGATTAAAATGCATGGTCAGCAATGAAATATTTAGGGTAAAGTTTTGGAAAATATGCTTTTATTTTTTTGGCAAAGATGGGATATTAGCAACTGTAAGAAATAAGAGCCAAAGTAGATTGGAACAAGCAAATTCATGCACAGTTGTGCAAGATGGAAGCCATGGTTCTAGTAAATTAATCTCTAGTGTGACAGGATGCAATTACATGGCACAACATAATCTCTGCATTGTGCTTCTCTGATCTTTGCCAAAACTCAGAAAGCAGAGTGAACTTTGTATAGGAAGTAGAATAAATTATTTGTAATGAACAAATAGTTTGGGATTTCCTACCCACCCTTCGCTGTGATCTATTTCAAGTTTTAAAAACTCAATCATTGCAGAGTTTCATTTTATGTATATATATTCCCACTGTTATTATGGAGAATGAAAGGACAAAATAGTAGAATGATAAGGGACACAGTGAACAATAATGAAAAACCTAAACTCGTAATTTCTATCAACATCATCTAGCTATTTATTCTCAGCCCAGTATGTTGCAGGCTGCGAATTCTGAGGTTAAATCCAGGAAGACACATTGGCAAGTTGCCTGGCTGAAAGGGGATCTGTGTACATCTGAACAACTAAGGGATCTTCCAATCCACCTTCTTGTTTCTCAACAGTGACATTTTTACCCATAGTCTGCTGCTAATAAACAGATTTGGCATGTCAGTCATAGTCGTGGATGTTTTCTTAAGAAAGCCAAATCCGTTTAGAGATAGTGATGCAAACAACAACAATACAGCCACATAGGTATTTGTACATTTAAGATAATAAAACTGGAGCTGCAGGGTAGTAGATTGACACAGTACATTTCCCCACTGATTGGTTATATCTATGCTGTCTTTTCCCCCAACTTGCTGTTTTTTGGGTAAGTTGGAATTCAAGTCTCATAATCCTCAGCTACGATCTGGAGGACACCAGGATGAGAAAAACTGTTATAACATGCCATGATTATTAAAGTGCAGAGGTCACATCAGTCCCCAGATTCTTCAGACTTAGTGGGGCTAGCTTCTGAAGGAAAATAGGCTCGTATTTCATCCAGTAATACTACCCATTCTAAACATTCAATCTTGGCCCGATGTGGTCTCTCAGCCTGCTTGAGAAAAGTGTCCTCTGATTCTATAGCAGCACTTCATTATTCAGTCAATACGCAATCCTGAATTGGACTTACTTTTGGTTTCTCTACATCTGTAGCAACAAATCACGATGGCACAATAGAACTGAAGGTACAAGAATGAACATGTGGCTGACTCCATGGACACAACATTAATCTTCATGGTAAAATGATTACATCTGAGGGTAGATTTCCCCACCCACAGAATGTTACTCTTTTCAAATATTCCACCACACCGAGATTCCTTTAATCTACCATGTCAGTCAACATATGGAGGATCTCAAGGAAAAGCATTATGGAGACTTGATTCTCAGAAAATGTTTAGGTTTAGTCCAGGGGTGAAAAAAAAAACAACCCACAGAGGATATGCAGCTTCTATACTAATCAAAACCACAGCTGATCTGCTGTTCAGATGTGCCATTTCCAACTTCACTGAAATGCAGAAGAAACTATATGAACTTTCTAAGGAAAGCTATGGAAAAGGCCTACCGAGAGCACAAATCTATTGTATCAATGGTTTTGCATCTGCCCTTACCATCATTTGGTATCAAAGCTCAACCTTCTGAATCTTCTGGAAAGGGAAAACTGTGTAACATTCAGTACTCAACTTAATTTGACTTGATTTAGAAGACTTCCTAACTCCAGGATTGCCCCATAATGAAAAAGGAAGGAAAAACAGCTTTTTAGAAAGTGAAAAAACAATTGCACCTGCATAAAAATTACTCATTGTCCAAAATACTGCACAAAATCCACCAGGGCCTCAGAAGTAGGTCTGGGAACAAAAACGTGTTTCTAAAATTTTGAAGATTTACACCTTGCAGGCTGGACACAATGGAGAGAGGTATGCATTACAAATGCCACAAGAGAGAAGGCATGTTGCCAGGGTCCCACTAAGTGATTCTATTTAATAGAGGGTTACTGGACTTTGCTGGACAGGAAGAAACCTTTGGAGACAGGTAAGCAGGCTTATGTCAGTTCTGTACCATACCCTTTCTTGAAAGCTTTTATGAAAAAGCTATTACCTTGGAAGACTGGTTGAGGGGATGGCCTGTATGTGTTATAGCCACATTGCAGTTTGCATGAAAGCTATAGTGTAAATTCATACAATAAATTAAATATAAATGGCTAAGGATTTTCAGTCTCAATCCAGGTTCAAATTATTTCTCCCATTGTGGGAGGTTGTAGGTTCTGTAGCTGAACCTTTTTAACAGTACATCTCATAAAAACATACTAGTATTGGATTGCAGGACTGTGACTATCATCTTGATTTTTCTGACTCGCCCTGGCTTTCTGGCTTTCAACCAATTTTTTTTTTTTAAATTTCCATTTATATGCTGCCCTTCTCCGAAGACTCAGGGCGGCTTACAGTACATTTATAGCAATTGCTTTCATCCTTTGTATTGACCTGCTTACTAAAGCGGTGTTTTACAAAGTCAGCTTATTGACTTACAGAGTCAATTTATTGCCCCCAACAATCTGGCTCCTCAGTTTATCTACCTCGGAAGGATGGAAGGCTGAGTCAACCTTGAGCCTGATGAGATTAGAACTCGCACTAATTGCAAGCAGCCGGCAGCTGAGAGCAGCTCTCATCTCGGTGAGCTACCAATTTAAAAGTTTGTTTTTCCTGTACCTATTATCAATTTAAATTCCTGGAGATTAAAGTTTCTATAGCCATCTTTCTCCCATATTTATTCTCATTCTCCAAATAGGAATCCCTGAGTATTGTGTTTGAAATGCAATTAGAAGGGAAGTAACATTATTATTCTTCAAATGTTTCACTTTGCCCATGACTTTTGGCTTAAAGAAGCCCAGATTCATGTAAAAATAAATACATATCAGTATATATTTTTTAAATTCAATCAAATATCTGATTCTCTGAAATTGCCAGGATTAGTCCCTGCAGGTTTTCAGAAGTGGTTTGCCATTACCTCCTTCCTAGGGCTGAGAGAGATTGACTGTCACAAGGTGTGAGCTTTAGAAGCCATTTTTCTTAGAAGCTTCCACACTGCCACATTGTAGTGCCCCCGAGATTGGGAGGGGGGATTTTAGAGAGAGGGGAAAGTTTAGACAACAACATTCTTCTTCTGAGTCAAGGCTGTGCCATCCTGCCCCTCAGATAGGAGTGGTTGAAGGAATGTCTCCAGTTGGGACGACCGGTGATTGGATTGTGTGGTGGACTGATGGGTGCAGATGATGGGTTTTGGATTTTCAGCTATGAAGGGAAAACCTGGAACTCTCAGATTTGGGTTTTCCCAGATGTGCCAACATGACTTCTCTAAATAAATTCTTACTTGGATGAACTTTGTCTCTGAGCGCTGAATGGATATGGAGAAGTGTCTTTGGAATGCTGACACAAGGCCACCCAATTGGCTTTGTGCTCAAGATGAAACTAAAATTCATGTTCTAGCTGATTGGCTAGAATGAAAGTCATTAAAATGCACTGTATATTTGTAAATAAAACACACAAAACTGTGTTTAACTGATCACAAAGATTCCTTCTTAAACCAGTTAATGCATAAAAGAGTTGGAACAGATGAATGAAAGACCATATGCAGAACAGACATGGATTAAATCTCTCCTGGTCTATCAATCACTGCCACTAAACTGGTTACAAATTAAGTAGATGGGTGTGTGTTCTTCATTTCTTGGGGAGTCATGAGAAGGAATATTGTGTCATTACTGGGAACTTCATTTAATTAATAAATCCTGAAGAGCTTCATCGTTAAATTTTGAATACTGTAACTTATTTACTAATTTTCCTATGTATAAAAGGATTTTTTTTTAAAAAAGGATAATCCTAATCTTAATCATGGAACACAAAGTTCCAGCAATGCTCCTCCCTTAAAAAAAAAAAAACAACATATTAAACTGATGGTTATCTTGAAACCAGAAATTATTTTATAAATACTTTTTTCCAATATCTTCCAACATTTCTGTCTATGGAGATTCTCAATCATCCAGGTCAAGGTTGTCCTAAAGATGCTTTTCAAAAGACAACTGGACTTATTTTTTATTTTTTTTTCTTTGAAAAAAAAAATACTCAAGAAAGTTGACATATATTTTGAAAAGCGTCTTTGGGACTCCCAACATTTTTATTATTTATTTGTTTATTTAGCATACAAGTAGATACCATGTTCCAGAAGTATAGTATACTTGTTGAGTATACGTGCTGTTTTTGAAGATCTTGAGCATATTTTATCAGGAGGGTGTTGAAACAGCTTTTGGCATTTCAAATGGGGCTTTAGGCCTGAGAGATGGTAATGGGAGCAATGGCAGCAGACAAATGGGAAAGAATGGAGCCTTGTCTATGTATCTCTGGGTGGTAGCCAAGCAATGTGGTGGGCAGATAACATTTTCTTGTTTATAGAGATTCAGCAGAGATCAGCTGTTTTTCACTCAGCTGATGAGTTGTGCTGGGCTGGCTCTCATAGAGATGGTGGCTTGATGGAGGGAACGGCTTGAAGTTGATATTACAACCTTGCCTGGCTGTTGCCCTTTATGTTGTGGTAACTGCCAGGAACAGGATAGAGTTTGGTATGGCAAGGGACTGATATCAACAGCCCCCAACTGTAAATCAACACACCATTCTCCTGAAACAAAATCCAGGTTTAATGTGTGACCTCCCTGGGAACTGGCCCTGAATAAATTGAACCAAGATGATAGCCATGAATTCATGCATTGTCTCTGACTCCAGACCCAATAAGACAGGTTGAAATTCCCCAAAACCATAAGTCTGAGGAGCTCTACTACCAACTTGGCCACTGAGTGAAGTTGCTCAGGCAGGAACATTGCTACACTACAGAGAGGAAGGTAAATAGGCAGCAATCTTAACTAATTCCTACAGTCCAATCTCACAAGGATGGCCCCACATCTAGTTAATGCCTAGGTTAGGGCCCTGAAAAGTCACTAAAGACTGACAAATGGCGATGGCCTGATCTCACAGTTGGTGCTAGATCCAAAACCCAGGAGTGCACTTTTTT
This sequence comes from Mimophis mahfalensis, assembly GCA_032468015.1. Taxonomy (NCBI): domain Eukaryota; kingdom Metazoa; phylum Chordata; class Lepidosauria; order Squamata; genus Mimophis; species Mimophis mahfalensis. The sequence continues at coordinate 24,674 of JANHFR010005410.1, forward strand.
CAAGTGGGGAAGCCAACCTTTCATGCCAAACAGATATCATTGATATAGGATAAGTTTGGCCTCTTATTGTTCTAAGTTAACTCTAATGTCCTTTGTCCTTTGAATCACAAATAAAAACAGTATTCTTTGGTGCTCTTTTTTTTTAGTTAGATATACAAATGCTAATGAAGTAGCATTCCATATATTTTCCCAATCTTTGCAGAACCAATATTTGGATTAGGTTGGAATACAATTAATGGTACATGAATCTGGTTTCCAAACTGTATGCTATGGTACCCAGGATACACAGTGAACTCAGAGGGGGTGCTGTGATATTTTAAAATTTTGCAACACCTATTTGTGAAGATGGATTTGTTGATATCTACTTGTGACATCAAATCCTTTGTGACAATGAGGGTGCTATGAATGTTTGGGAATCTCTGATGTACACAGTAATCAACTTCAGTAACAACATGAGAAACATCTGTTTCTGTGAGTTCATTTTCAGGATGTATAGTATCTTGTACATCTCTATACAACAACATCCTGAATCTTGACTAACTCCTGTATGAAAGAAGAAGAGAACATTTCAGCTAAATTCCATTGAATGTTCTATCATGTATAACGATAAAATCAAATGAAAAGCATGGGTGTTCTTTTTCACTTAAGGAAGATATGATATCAAACTTCCCCAAGGCTTCCCCTGGGACTTTTATTATTATTATTATTTTTATGGAGGGATTTAGATCAAAGTTGCAAAATATCTCCAAAGAAAATTTGTGGCATTTATCTTGCATAAGGAACAAGGAAGCCTTAGAAATCTCAAAACAAAAACATGTTATGCTCGCATTTCCTAAGAAGAACACTTGGAATGTAAACAAACACCTGGCAATTTGAGAAATGTACCATAACTAAAATTGCAAGCCTTATTCTCACACACATACACACACACACACAGGGTGGTGGATTTGTTTCAATCAGATTACTTGGCTTTAAGTGGTTTCAAGATGAGGGCATTCAAGCTATGTTATAGTTGTGTAGACTATTCATTCAAGCAAGGGAAACTAAGCTGAATTTCAGAAAGATAGCCTAGCCCTGGGATGTCTATAACACATATTTGCTTTCAAAAGACACCTTGTTATATTAATCAGTTTCCTGCAGTCAAGGAGATTCCAGAGGATGAAATACAGTCTTAAAAAAGCAGCTGAGAGAAATTGTTTTTAACTGCCAAATGGGCGAAAGGCTTCCAAGACCTGAAAAAGAGGCAGGAGGGCACTTTAGATTGGAAAAGATTCATGATTTTGAGCCCCACCCAGTAAATTTGGCTTTGTTGTGAACTATATTCAAAAGTCAAAGCATCAATATCAAAGGTAAAAATGAAAGTACAATCCAGCTGTTGATGGATCACAACCTCATAGTTTTGGCAGTGCTGTTTCATTTACTTTTTTCTTCTATTAAGCTAACTTGTTTGTTCAGGTAATGGAATTCAGAGTTTTTCAGTCTTTTTAGATATTAGCATCCTTTCTGGCAAGATCTGAACAGTGTTTTTTTTTTTTATTGCTTATAATTATACCTACAGGTAAAATAAATCCTTTCCCACGGCTCTGCTGTGGGGATGTGTTGCAGTAAGTCTCAGCTGAATTGCACAAGAACACTGTTGTGGTTGATTAGTCTTAAAGGATGTTGTCATTCCCATCAGTAATAAATCTTTTGAAGGAAATATAGGTGGTTCTTAATTCAAAGACCGAAAGTGGGATCAATCCTGCATAATTGAAAGAGAAGGAAAAAATGACCAGCATCAAGGTAGATCGGCTCAGTGGGGGATTGAATCAATGTTGGGTGAGGTTGAACTCACATCATCATGATGGCATCACATGATCAGGACATTTCCCCCCCCCCTTCGCTAAACTGGGTGTGGGTGTGGCCAGCACATGGGGCATCTGGCCTATGGCATGGGAGTTTGATAGCCTTGAGATAGATCATCACAGAGAAAATCTATCTAGGTGATCACTAGGAGTCACAAATGACTTGAAGGGACATGAAACACACACCCATACAGATTTTAAAAATGATGCTGATACAAATTATAGAAATATCTGTTAATTATCTAACATATGCAAAATGTCAGATTTTGAAGGGATAATTTTTAGCAATTCAAAGGATAGTTTTAAATAATACTTGGAGCATTATATGTTTGAGAGTAGAAAAAGGACAATTTTAATGTATTTCTTTGTTGTAAATGTAGAAACAAGCAAAATAATAGTAATAAAAAAAATGAGCTCCACCTAACCCGCTAAAAATCAAACCAAACCAAGACTAAATCCCCTTAAAATATAATTATGACTTTAATATTTATAATTCTCTGCCTGACTAAATTATAATTCCCAGTGTGCTTGGCCTTTACCCTAAGTTGAAATGAACATATCACATGATGGGATTCCTTTGATTAAGATTCGACTTGATTCTTTTGTAAAAGGTTCCTAACAAGCTTGCTTTTCCTTAAGACAACTGTGGCTGGGTGACCTACAGCATTATTCAGACATATATCTAATAAATATCACTTTCACTGGCTCCCTATGTTTTGCTGCCTCATTCATTTTTCACATTATATTTTGAGAACCTTGCAATAAGAATGTTTTTTTTTTGTACTGGAATAGATAACCATATTAATTTTAAGAATGCATGGTTTGCAACCCAAGTCACATTATATCATTTATTTGTTTATTAAATTTATATAGCTGCCTATCTCACATATGTGATATATTTCCTTTTGACTAGATTTATTCCATGTGATTTTTGTAGAATTTTGCAGCCTTTCCTTAAACACCAACTTCCTGTGTTATCTCGTACATGATACTAGAAGCCTATGAAAAGATAAAAAAGACTATATGACTCCGGTAAACATATACTTGACCTTTTTTACTACTTTATTTTAAATCCTAATGATTATGTGATCCTGTATTATTTTTCTTTCTTATATAAGATCAACACTAGCTATTTCAGTCATGCCATTTATTTCTTAACATAGAGTAATGTAATATTAATTAGATCCATTCAAAAAGAATCAAAATACTCCATTCCACACCCATAACATTCTCAAAGTTACACCTAGATAACTTAGTTTGCACATTATACATTAACAGATACAGACGTTCAAGAACTAACATTTACATTCACACCCAAATGTTCTGCCTTTCAATCTACATGTTGCCATTTTTAACACTACTTGTTTTTACAACTTTGTTCACATATCTTTGGCTTAATACCAGCTAATTTTAGCACAATCTAAATGATAACAAACTTATCCTTGCCAAGATTCCTAGAGCTATAGGTCCATATCAATAGACTGTATCCTCCTTCCATTACATTATGTGTTCAGCATATCTATGACTAATAGTGAATATTTTCTTTGTGTGAAAAAAAGATGCAGAATAATAATAAAAGGGAAACCATCAGGATTGTAGAAAAAATGATAGTGAAGAAATCAATGGATTTGAGATAGTTAACTAGCTCAGAAAAATAAATTCAAAGAAAATGCTGCACACATAAATTGATTTAATTATTCAACCCTAATGATGCCTAGGATTTGTTGTTTTGACAGGTGACTTCATTCACGGATCCCTCAACATAACAATAGCACTAGCACTTTGACTGATATACTGCTCCCTAGTGCTTTAGAGCATCCTCTGAGTGGTTTACAAATGTCAGCATGTTGTCCCCAACAATTTGGGTCCTCTTTTTACCAGCCTCAAAAGGATGGAATGCAGAGTCAACCTTGGGACAGTCAGGATTGAACTCCAGGCTGTGGGCAGAATTTGCCTGTAATACTGCACTCTAACTACTGCACCACCATGGCTCTTAATACAGGGTGCTTTCATAATCCCACTTTCTCCTTTTAAAAAAAGTGTGATTACATCAAAATTCCCTTACAGACATTCAAAACACTTAAAAAAAAATCAATAATGTTGATACATTTATTTTCTGCTCTTTTTTTATGTTCTAAACCTTTTTTTGTAGGTTCTGAGATAATTTTTTTCTAGATCTAAAGAATAAATGTATATGGATTTGAAATACCAGATACTGTTCTTAATCTTATCCTCTAATTTCACATTTAGCAGTAAAATGTAACAGCTTAGTGTCCATGTAAACTTTCCATAATGTCTAGTTTGTCTTTTAGTTGTTGGGTTCGTTGGTTGCTATAAATTGATGTGAAATGTTACTATGTGGTCATCTTGAGATCACCTGTTTGACTTAAGATGTGCTCTCAAGGTTAGTTCATAGTTCGCTTATGGAAAGTAAAATGAAATTAGATTTGGGCTGAGCTACTTCTTATCTCAAGAAAGGGAATGTCTGTTTTCTACCATGATGTTGGCCCATCATTTATTAAGTTTTCTGCCTGTTCCCAAGTTCTTCTCCCATTGCATTCAGATATTGCCCTCTTCTTTTAATGGTCAGATGAATCGGAAAGATTGAAGCCCTTAAACAAGACTACAAGCAGAACTTAAGAAAATTACTTGATAATGATTTGGAAATAAAATCCCTTCTGAGAGGCTACTGAAGAAAAGCAGATCAATGAATATGGTGGCATAATGCTAAACCAACATACACAAATTATTCCCTAAGCACCCCAAGCAGAAAACAAGGCATGGAAATGGCTTGCAAGAAGAGTGTTTTTGTCTTTGTTTATACGTCATCCCTTGTTGATTCTTTGTAGGACCATTGATGTTGGGTCAGATGCTGATTTTTCCTTTTCTGTTTTAGACTCTGTTGTTGCTCCTAGCTATGCTCCACATTTCTTACTTTGAAAGTTATGCCTGAATGTATATGACTGCCATCTATTGGACAAAATAAAAATAAAATTGCACATAATGAAGACTGGTCAACTAAGAGGCATGTTGTTGCTTCAAGTAAAAATTAAAAGATAGGCCTAAGTCCCATTTATTCTCAGATTGCTGGCTACTTTGGTTATTTGTGCTGAATAAAATGTGCTATACTTGACATTATGTTTTCTTGAAAAACAAATCACCTTAAAAAAAATCAGAATGGTATTTTTCCTTATGATTGTGTCTTCCATTCTCAGTCCCTGCTTAATTTCCCAGAAGTTTATACTGTTGGAAGTTGGAGCTTCCCCCACCCCTTGGAGAAATATTCTGGTGGAAACTCAGAGCAGAGGCTCAGCCCCACCTTTGCTAACGACCCATTAAGTCTCC
>JANHFR010005410.1:36953-49122 GCA_032468015.1 Mimophis mahfalensis
AATCAGAATAGAGGTGGGAAGGACCTTGGAGGTCTTCTAGTCAAACCCCCTGCTCAAGCAGGAGACCCTATACCATTTTAGAAAAAGTGAAAAGCCCAGTCTTTTCTTAAAAACTTCCAGTGACGAAGCACCAACAACTTCTGAAGGCAAGCTGTTCCACTGATTAATTGTCCTCATTGTTTAAGTTTCTCCTTTCGAGATGGCTTCTCTCCTTGATTAGTTTCTATCCATTGTTTACCAGTCTTTTGGTGCTTTCTGGTGCTTTCAAAAATAAGTTGACTAATTTTTGGCAACTCCTGAAATACTGGAATACTTTAGTCCTTCTTTTCTCTAGATTGGCCCTACCCGAAGGGTATGCAACCATTCTTCATATATTTTTGTCTCCAGATGTTGTTTTTAATAACATCTTAGTTGCTCTTCTTGGCACTTTTCCCAAAATCTCAATTTCTTTTTTGTAACATGGTGACCAAAACTGGATGCAGTATTCAAGGTGTGGTCTTCCTAGGGATTTATAAAGCAGTATTAATGCTTCATGTAATTTTGATTCTATCCTCTGTTTATAACAACCAAGGATTGCATTAGCATTTTTAACTACTGACTCATGTTTAAGTGCAAGGTCCTTCTCCCAGTTACTGTTTTTGAGCCTGGTTTCTCCTAATCTCTACCTTTACCTTTGGTTGTTGTTTTTTTAGGTGTAAAACCTTGCCCCAGCCCAAGACATTTGATGAAGAAGATGCTTCATTGGGAGAGTGAGTCATGTGCAGTTTTTCTACTGTCTGTGTACAGATTTTAAGGAAAGGTAAAAGCTGTGTGCAAAAAAAGGTCAAACTTTTTTTTTAACCAACGGAGTATTTCTTAGAAGTTGCTGCAAAGATGCGTCATTATGAAAAGAGCTGAAACAGGTTGCATGATCAAAAAGTGCCACTTTTTAAACACTTTGGTTAAAAACGCCAAAGCTTCCCTTTCTTCATGCCATACATTTCTCCTGTAAAGAGGAATGAGTAAAACCTCATCATAAGATAAGGGAGATGTCTTGCTCACACAATACACTACACTAATTTATAGCTTAATTGTGAATACATTAAGATAGTTGGGAATACACAATCACAATTCTTGTGTTGTCAGTCCAAAAGACATCAACATGACAAGGCCTCTACACTGTTTGTCCTCCAGTAATTGGTATGGAGATAAATAACTGCTAGTCTCATTAGCATCTCTTATAACCCTAGATAAATCTTCCTTCAAGGAGTATATCCAATTATTTTTAAAAAGCAAAAAGGAATAACACTGATAATGACTTCGATAAAATGACGGTGGGAAAAGAATAGTTATTTGGATATAAGAGATTTATGGATGAAGTGTTGAAGATAAAGTCTATCCTCTAAAGTTTCCTCACTTACAGTTGTGCTGGACAACTTCTTTTATGCAACACTAATAAATGGGTGACTTCTGTTTCATCTAGTTTATAGAATATGTGCCAATGTTTTGGTTGAAGAACAGCAAGTGTACTGAATGTTAAATACCTGATTAACTCACAATATTATTTATGTGTTCATAAGTAATTGCATTCTGTTCATATGTATCCTGATGAATTTATGTTGAAAAATAAACAAAATATACAAGACAAATATAATATTGTCTTGTTGTATGGTGTGAAAAGTCATACAGTAAGATAATGCATAGAAAAATAGAAAGGCATAGAACCTAATATGACTCAAGTAGATTCATGCACACAGCAAAAAGCAAAAATTAGCAATCCCCCATTTTGAGAACAAAAAATGCTTTCTTTTGCCATTTAAAGATAATAAGGACAAGTCTGCATGAAGAGCACATTCCAAAAGTCATGAATTAATATGAATTCAGGCCATCTAAAGATGAATTTTCAAAATGATTTAATGTAGATTATCTATTCTTCATTCTTCCATTCATTTTGGCCATTCATATGGATTAAAAGCAGATTTTTTTCTACTGCAATTAGTAATAATATCATATTCTTATATTTGGTTGTACCTATGAAAATTTCAGCATAGAATTATAGCATTATATCACAGCCCATTCTGATGCCCACACAGAAAGCAATAATTGATGGTGAAGCTGGAAGGAAATAACATGCACTTTCCAGTTCAGTGGGTTCATTACAACATATTGTTTAAGATTTCTTTCTTTCTTTCTTTCTTTCTTTCTTTCTTTCTTTCTTTCTTTCTTTCTTTCTTTCTTTCTCTCTATCTCACTCTCTTTCTTTATTTCTTTAATTACATTACAACTGCTGGTTTCTATTTCTTTTTTCTTTTTTGGACAAATTATTTCTGAGCCGGATTTTTATTTTTAGACATTTAGCTCACAGCAAAGAAGCCAATTCAAAAGCACATACAGGAAAAACCAGAAAAATCCATCAGTTTCTTAGAATATAGATTAAACAGGAAGGACTGTTGCTTTGAATATAGTTTTATCAAACTTTTCCAAAGTGTTTAGACTCCAGCATCTAAAGGAATGCAACTGTTGAAAAATAGGCACTGCACCGCATTGTTGCATATCAAAGGAAGGATAGGGCTGTTCCCCAGAACCATTGTGACAAGATACATATTTCTAAAGACACTGTTGTCTTTTTGAGTTTTCGCCCAGCTTCCAGGTCAGCTCTTGGGTCAAACCATAACTGACACCACTGGAGAAGAATAGGAAATATATTCCACCTTTTCTCCGTTTCTCTCTCCCACATAATGTGTGACAGAGAAACAAAAATGGAGAGAGAGAGAGAGGGAGGGAGGGAGAGGGAGGAAGAGAAAGAAAGAAAGAAAGAAAGAGAGAAGAGTATACATATATGTATGTTTGTGCATGCTGATGCAAAGCACATGGAAGACTATATAGAGGATATTATATTTTGAAATTTGATTAGCCTCAAGTGAGAAAGCATAAAACAATTCTCGTGATTCTTCATTCTGACCCTGAAAAACAATAAAGCATCACATTAACTACTTAAATCAAATTAAATTAAACATAGACAAAGGTCAAATTGCCATCAGTTTGACATCTCTAACAATAACAATGCTTTAGAAAACAAAAAGCTGCCAACTTAAGTCCAGTCAAACCCTAACCCTTCCCAAGGTCATAGTTTAAAGGAGCCTTACATTTTGTGCTGGAAACAAATTTTCAAGGGACTTTCAAACTATTGCCCTGAGACTGTGCAGACAGCCCAGTCCAGATGTCATATTTGATTGCACCCTTTTTATTAAAAACAGGTTAGAGGCCTAGAGATTTTAGAAACCGAGTTTGATTTTCACTCTTTTGACATGTGCCGATGCAGGTAGCCCTTGACTTATAACAGTTCATTTAGTGACTGTTTGAAGTTACGACGGCATTAAAAAAAAGTGACTTATGACCATTTCTTCACCTGTAACAACCATTGCAGCATCCTCCTGTCCATGTGATCAAAATTCTCATGCTTGGCAACTAGTTCATATTTATGACGGTTGCAGTGTGCTGGGGCGATGTGATCATTTTGGATCATCTTTTGGGACCTTCCGACCAAGCAAAGTCAACGGGGAAGCCAGGTTCACCAAACAACTGTGTTACTCATTTTACAACTGCAGCAAATCACTTAACTGATGTGGCAAGTAAAGTCACAAAAGCTCACTTAACAAATTTCTCATGTGGAGACACAAATTCTGGGCTGAATTGTGGTCCTAAGTTGAGGACTACCTTGGCTGATGGAGACAACAGAGCTTTATGGTAGGAGAAAAACCACAATGATTCTGAATTATCTGCTCCAAATCCTGACCTCTGGTACGTCCATGTTCTCAACTAGTAACAAGCTATCCAAGCTGTTTGGAGCAAAGTCTACTCATACGCCCAGCCTCCTTCAGTGTAGGGTCTTTGGTACTCTCTGAGCTTGGTTGTTTTCTCACAGAGGTTTTATTACCCAATCTAGGTCACATCATCAGTAATAGCATATATTAATGTATATTAATTTCAACAGACATCTCAGAAAGCTCTAATGACAAATAGTGTTACTGATTGTAGTGATTAATTACAAGATTATTTTTTCCTTTGAAAAAAATTGTTTGTAATTGTGAGGTCCATTGGAACACATCCCAATTTTCTCCATTTCTTTCATTTTTGTTCTATCGTGACAGTCTTATGAAAGTAACAGACGATGCCCAAGTCTTTGCCAGGCAAACAATACGCTTTATTTGTCACATGAAAGTAATGCACAGTTCCCTTAAATGTTGTGTAGTGGAGTCCTCTTGCATTCCATAGCTCTGCACTTGAACCACCCCCATTCATATCTGAATCTTTTTATCCCAGCCCACATTGAGCAAGCTGCTCTGAAGCTTAATTCTCCTGACCCTTCAATGCAGTTGGATATTGTCACCTAATCCCTTTTTCCCCTTATGTCCCATGTGTGGTTTTGACTTCTTTCTCTTCTTGATTCCTTTTTTCCTCTTCCTTCCCTCCCCCCCACTTCTTTCTTATTCTATAAGCCTCTCTTCAGGCTCCGCATTCCAGAATTCATCCTTGCATTTGTGTTGCTGTACAATGCTTTCCCAGTGTTAGAGGATTAGACATTACGAGACTATGGCAACTTAGTAGATGCATAGGGGGAACATAAGGGGATGGTGGAATGTCTTCAGGAAGAAAATATATATATATGAAAGAGTTGAAAGAGCTGAGAGCCAGCAGAATTGTGAATGAGGAATGGTGGTTTAAGGTGATGAAATATGTTTGTGTCAGGTTACTTGCTATGGAAAGCAGGGTGGAGAACCAAGTATTGTGCTCTATGAAGAGGCAAGTAGGACTTCTGAGTAGAAGACCTGGGAGTACACTGAGGAGTGGTAAATGATCAGCAATTTAACAGCATGGATGTGACTGGCATCATCAAAAGACTGAGGAGGGTGGGGAGACATCTTAGTCAACTCGTTCCAGGTTTCAATTGTTGTGATTACTGTGGGAAATAGTCACCGTGTGTGAATCCACTTTACCATGACAAGAAATTACAAATACCAGGGTAGCTCCATTTTAATTTCTCTGAAAAGTCCTATACTGATTTTAAAAACAAACCTTGGACAGCTTGGGGAATGTAACATACAAAATGGATAGTTCCAGAATGCTGCTGTCATGTATAGGAAGTGCGGGAGATATATTTATGAAAGCGAGATATATTTATGAAACGTGATCTTCTGGGATAAAACCAGGAATCACATAAAACATATTATAATGATGGTTTTTCAAAATACTGCTGCTCCATAATTAATAGCTTGACATCTTCTCTAAATACTTAGATATGTATGGAATTTTAGGTAGACGCAGTTAATTACTGCATGTAAGTAAGGATGAAGATTAATCTTCTGCAGTATCGTTTGCCAATACATATGCTATTTTTTGTGCCTAAAAAATTCCATACTATAAAGCTTTCCAGATTCCTTGACAATAAACACATTTATTTGCTTGCTTGTATACTTTTATCTGAATGCCACCCATTTTCAAAACTGTTGGGTGGTTGAGGGGAAATTTTTTTTTCCATAAACTAAAACCCACAAATTTAATCGAATTGACCAGTGATTTTTCAAAGCAAGAATGAGGAAAAGAGATTCCAGATATAGATAACATATTTGACATTTCGGCATGTGCGGGTTCCAGATCATGTAGGAACTCATAGCCAGCCTGTAGCTGTTAAAAAAATATCATCCCACCAGCCTTCCTGAGCCCCTGGGTTCTTCCCCCACCCCCACCCAGCCACCCACTTGCCACCACCAGGTTGACAGTTTTGTTGTGTCTGAGGAATGCAGGTGTCATTGAAGGTCATGGGCACACGATTATTATTCATTTAATTTGAATAAACGCTTTTATATAAAGAATGCTGGAGGCCCGCTTAAGCCTGATTTTCTTCACAAGCATGTTGTGAGACTTTAAAAGTCTGTGAAGTGCTTGAGACCTTTGCAGAGAAGGCACTTACGCAAATGCAACGGGTCATTGTTTGTTCGAGCTGTTCATCATTTGTTCAAGGCCATTGCCCCTTTTCCTCTCAACGGTAAGAAGTTCAAAGCAGCCTTTCCGGAATCACTGGAGAAGGAGTGTGGGTGGATGGGTGGGTGGGTGGAATCAGCAGTGTGGAGACAGGCAAAATACAGGAAGGATCATAGAAGGCAGAGCTAGAGGGCACTAGGAATTGTATCCAGGTAGATCTTCGAAGCTGCTCCTGGGCTAACTCTTATCTTTCTAATCATAGCGATCTTTAAAAGGTAAGCAAAACAAGACAAATGTGACACATTGGAAGAATATGAATTGGGAAATCTTTGCTCCAGGCTCAGTCTCTAAATCATCTGTTTATAGAGGTGAATTCCTATCTTAACTATCAAGCATAACTGTATTGGTCCCTCAAGAATGTGGCTGTTTTTCCAGGCAAAATGAATTAGGGACAGGGTTACTCTTTAAAGAGAGCAGTTGCGCGCCTATTTTTAACTAGGGGGTAAGTTGTGGTTGGTTAAAACATAAAAGGATCTGTATACAATCCCAACAGTCCAAAAGTTGCTTCTAGCTAATACTGAAGATTGCATAGTTTGTCAGGCTGATGGATCTGACATCACACATACATATAAGCATATACGCATTGTTACAGATTCCTATTCTTATATTATAGTCAGTAGGACTTCACACACTTATAATGTGTGCGGGAAGGGGAGAGGTATACATTTATTAATTATTTGGTGTTTGGTCAGTGTACTTTCTAAACTCCAGCCACTGGGAATTAAGACATAATGCAATATATGAATCCACTGAACTATGGCTTTCTTAATAAATCATGTTTGAACATGATTCTCAGATATTCTGAAAAGGAGGGTCAGCTCCTTTTACCATCAAAGAATCTAAACAGGATCATTGTTTATAGGATGCTAGCTGACTGGTAGCAGAGCCTGAGTGTAATGATATGTGGGAATGACCTCAGGAGACAGAAGGAAGTGCTGCAGAGTAGGCAACTGTCTCATAAATGAAATTTCAGTCCAAGGGAGGAGGAACAGGGGAAACAACTTCTGAGATCGTTCTTACTTTTGGGGGAAAGTTAAAATAAGGAATAGAAGAGGAACTTTCTAACTTGCAAGATTCTGTTGATGTAACCTTACAATAAAAATAGAGCTAGCATTCATTGTTATGCTTCTTGCCTGGTCTTCCTCAAAAGGCTAACACTCAATCCCCTTGTAAAGGATGGATGAATAGTTCTCTCATCTCAAGATTTCTTCTCTCTCTCCCTCTCTCCCTGTGTACTGTAAAGCCAATAACTGAAACAAAACTTTGCATTTGAAATATTGAACCATACAATAATTTCAATGCATGTGTGAGTACATCAGTCTTCACTTGTTAATGAAAAGATTATAAAGGTGATCTCAGGTTAATTGCTCATTGGCAACCCTCTGAAAATATTTCAAGCAGGGTAGATTTCTGAAAGTAGTTAGAAATTTTCTGACTTCCCATAACTGAAAATACTTCTCCAAGCTTCTTCAATGAACACATTGAACGTGTGTGTGTGTGTGTGATTTTGCTTTGTTTGGGTATTTTCCCATGTCTTCATAGTTGTGCTTTTAAAGTTGTAGCAATGTTTCAGCAGAATCTCATCTGCCATCATCAGGCTCATGTATTGGGTTTGTCTTCCTAGTGTTTCCAATACACAAGCCTGATGATGGCAAATGAGCTTCTGCTGAAATGTTGCTACAACTTTAAAAGCACAACTATGAAGATGTGGGAAAATACCTGAACAAAGCAAAATGGCATACACATAAATATACACACACACAGACACACACACACACACACACACACACACACTGGACCAAAATCTTATCTAAAATATTTTTTAAGTTTCCTTTGCTGGTGAAAGAGGCTTCTCTTTCAACTATAGTCTCAGTGTTTGTCACTTTTATTTGGAGACATTTTATTTTTGCAAGAAGTCAAGACTTACCTAATTAAGTGAGTGATTAGGGATTCTTATTAGCATTTTTAGAAAGAAGATATATAGAGAAAACAGTGTGGTTCTGCTTTTAGAAGTCCCAAACTTCCATAATCTTTCTATTTAACAGACCAACTAGCCAAGAGGATTCCCCATTAAGGTAGAACATCTATTTGCAGAGTAACTAAGCTATTATGAATTTAGTTAAAAAAAAACTGAAAAAAATGGTTATGAGAGAAAACCTCAGAAATAATATTAAGCTAGCAGGGTAAAGCTGGCAGTGAAGCCTCATGGAAAACCATCAGTATTTTTTCTGGCTCCAGCTCTCACCAAACTTTATGCAGCGTGTAGGCTGGGAGACAAAAACAAAAATCTACATCTGAGAACAAAAAATAACTTGGGAAGACACCACAAGTCAAGGGAATACAGAATGTGCAAGCATGAAGTAATTAAATGCCCAGGAACCATCAACTCTCTGCCTATAATTTTACTTTTTAAAAGTTGTCATGGGCAAAGGAATATTTTCACAAGAATTTGCAGATTAGATTGTGGAAGATCTGGTGTGGATATTACAATAGTTGAGATGACTGTTCCAATAGTCACTTCTGAAGCATCAAAGAAGAATTTCCCTTTATCCTCTCTTCCCCAAGCCACACATTTCCATCTCTTTCAGACATTTCTCATAGGTTGCCAATTTTATGCACCATCCTGATCAAATTTCTCAGAACTCACTCCCGTTTGTAATTCTAAAAGTCTGTTGTCCAGAATAGGACGCAATACTCCAAATGTGGTCTGACTAATGCAGAATTATTAATTCTCTTGGCATAAATGGTAAGTTCCTGTGAATGCTCCTTAGGATTGCATAAATGTTTTTAGTAACTGTATCACACAGTTGGCTTAGATTCAGTCCATTCTCACATGTGCTCAGCAGTACGTCCTTCCCAATACATTGGATTTTTTTTTTAAAAAAAATCTGTGTGGAAAATAATACATTCTCACAAAGGATGCATTTCTAAATATATTTTAGTTAAATGTCCATTTTATCATAAGATATGCATTTTGAAATACTGTATATTTAAGATCAGATGCTTAGCACAGAGCCCCCCAAAATGTTCCAATCTTCAGATTGCATTTCAATATACTTGCACATATTTCACTACATATAATGCTCATAGATTTTCCAGAAGTGAAATCATGTGCTAAATGCCAACATACTCATAGCAAGATATTCTTTATTGTTATAGTTGAAGATATTTGAAAAATAAGTACAATATGTCCCCTTCAAAATTAAATGAAAATGGGCTTTGTGTTTGTTTTAAATATAAAGAACACACTGATAAAACAATATTGATTTATTTCTTTTCTTGGGCTTTCCCTCATGTTGATGGACATTTCCATCAACAAATGGCATTCAGTGAGAGTGAAATCCTCAAAATGTGTGCAGTACTATCTCATAGGAAGCAAAGATTTTTATGACTATCTGAAAGAAAGTTAATGACCTCTCATGTGTTTGTAGGTCTTCCAGTCACCTTGGAAGATATGTAGATATCTTCCTAACATGTAGGTATGCATTTGCACATTAAGGATGGGAATATTAATATAAAGATTATTTTGCTCCTACTTTTCTCTCCATGTCCCATGGACATCATTTGAAAATGTTACTTGAAAACATACATAAATTCGAGAACAATTGATTCATCGTGGAAAAGTATTAAAATCACTTTCCTGCTCATGAAGCAGAGCAGATGCGCGACACAAGATCCTCCCCAAGTCAAAACATTCAAATTTTCCTTCTTTCTATACAGCTTCGAGGAATTGGAGGTCAGTTGCTTTGATTTAACTTGGAGAGAGAATGAGACGGCTACTGTTTCAGTTATCTGCTTCATTAAGTTTAGACTCTATTTGTGTCTGTTTGCTTTTCTACTTGTGCTTGGAAGTGTGTCTATCTGTGCTCTGTTTCATAAGGTCTGGAGTTTATTTGCCTGCATTTGCTTTCCACTGCCTTTGGACTATGTTTGCTCTGTGCTCTCTTTGATTGAGTCTGGACTTTATGGGTCTGAGCTTCTTCCAGAGCTTTGAGGCCTTGTTTGTTTTGCTTTCCAAAGCCTGGGAATGTGGTAGAATGTGGCTTGCTCATTGCCTTAAAGAGTGACTGAGATGCCTTGCGGTAAGTATGAGAGCATTCCTATATACAGCTGACCCTTCACTTAATTCTTCTACCTTCCTCAGGCAATCCTGAATCTCCTTTCTTCCAGATCTATTGAGGCATGCTATCTGAGAACTTTGAGATAGTAACCTAACACATGTGATAGGTGCCTGGTCACAGAAGCCATCCAGTGGCAACTATACCCAATATGGGAAAAAGGGATTTGCCCTAGAAACCTGGGTTCTCAGCAAAAAGAGCCTGAGGAAAAGAGAAACAATTAGACTGCCCATGCTCATGCTTAGCAGGATCCATCCAGAAGGTTTCCATCTCAGCAAAATATCGTCTGAAGTCCAGGAGACTGAGGAAAGGAAAGAAGCTTCACCTTGCCTTATGAGCTCCTTTCTTCCATGCCAGCTTCATATGAATGCAAAATTTCTGAGCATTATAATTCATTTGAAAAAGTGATGACTCCTTCTGGAACGAGCCTTATAGAAGATGTACCCAATGCATGCTATTCTATAAATCTTTGCCTATAGAGCTTTTGAAATAATTAGACAATTGGGTGTGTTGGGCTCCTATTATTTTGGCAATTTAGCAATGATTATTGGCTGAGCTTTTTGTTCTAATAAAGTTTTTATTGGGAGTGTTATCTGGTAGAATTGACTGTTTTTATTGCGGTATACTGTAAGAGACTTCTGAGGATGACTCTGGTGATAATTGATACCATCAGGTATGGTATCCTTCTAGCCTGCATGATTTGGGGTGGATGATACCAGTCTACACATACTTTCCTGTTGGATGCGCCGGAATATGAGAGCTTAAACTATTGGCCAGATATTGGTGGGGTGTCACAGGGTTTAGGTATGAAACTAATGAGAGAAGTTATCCTTTGATTTTGTGTATGAAATCATGCAATTTGGAGGTTCTCTGAACTGACTGTTACCACTTTATGAAGATAAATGTCCAGGCACTCTTTTGCCCAGCTTCAACTTATGTACTATTTGCGGCCATATTTAGAGCAGGAATTCTTGGCCATGGTGACTCCTGCTCTCATTATTTTGATACTGAATTATTACAACATGCTCTATATTGGGCTGTCTTTGAAAATCACTCAGGTATCCCAACAGTTGATATAAGAAACTGATTGCACATGTGTTGATAGGAAACAGCCATGATATTAACAAGACACTAGTCCTATGAGCACTGCATTGTCTGCATTGTTGGTTTTAATCTATATAGTTCTCTATGACTTGGCTCCAACAATTTAAGTTTAAGTTTATTGGGACTTATATGCCGCCCTACTCCCGAAGGACTCAGGGCAGCTCACAACAATTAAAAAACAGAAAATACAAAAGAGAATTAAACCGCCAATTCGATAAACCTCAATAGACAATAAAAACCAATTATACAACAATAAAATTTAAAAAATCCAATTAAAAGATTAAAACCCAAAAAATCAATCCAGGCCAGCCTGTTGAAATAGCCAGGTCTTCAGGTCACAGTGGAAGGACTGGAGGTCGGGGGCCATCTGGAGCTCAAGGGGTAATTCTTTCCAGAGGGTCGGTGCGCTCACAGAGAAGGCCCTCCCTGGGGTCGCCAGCCGATGGCACCCTGAGGAGACCCACTCTGTGAGCGCATACAGGGCGATGGGAGGATGTAGCTGGCAGAAGGTATTCCCGCAAGTACCCTGGACCTAAGCCATGTAGGGCTTTGTAGGTCATAACCAGCACCTTGAAGCGCACACAGAACTTAAGTGGAATCATATATCTTGTGCCTTCAGCCCAAGAGGATTGACTCGTCTCCTTGCAGATTTTGATGGATCCTAAGCCTTCCCAGTAACTGCTCCTGTCCAGTGAAAATAAATTTCCCTCATTTAAAAAAAGAACTAAAAATTATTCAGTTCTACAGGTCTTATCTTATCTTAACAATCTGCTCCAGTTGCCATTAATAAGGAGGGTGATACTGTTTTACATCATATTTTTGTCCTTTTATGGTATTGTCATGATGATTTTATGGTATAAGCCTCCCAGAGGTGCTTTGAAGGAGACAGTATAAAAATAATATCTTTCTTATTTATTTATTTATTT
>JANHFR010005412.1:0-11385 GCA_032468015.1 Mimophis mahfalensis
AATATTTTTCTATTTTCTACTATTTTCCTATAGTAATAATACGGTGATTTATTTTTTTTTGCCACTTCCTTGATAGCAGCATTCAACACAGAGAAAGTTAAGTAGCAGGTGACCTGTTAGGATGTCAAATTTATTTATTTTTTTTAGACTTTGATGTGGGAGAGTCAGAATCTCAAGTAAAAGTGATGAAGATACTTATACAGTTGCTGAATACATCTTTAATTTATCTGGATAACATAAAGAATCAAGGTGAAACATTTTCCACATGATTTCCAGGCAGGGAAACCAATTAGTTAAAAGTACAAGTGCAATCATTATATTCCAAATGAAAACAAAATTTCAGCTTCAAAATGTTTCAGATATGATGTTTGATGTAAAAAAATATAATAAAATCTCTAGCTTTATAGTTTTCTATAAAAAAAAAAAGTCAGGTCTCCAGCTGAGTGCTAGAAGAGATCATTACTGTAACAATAAATTTTACCTTATAACGGTATAATTACAGATTCTAAGTTGACATAATATTAATAGCTTTATTAATTGCAGTGTCATAGAACATATTTTACACAGGTATAAATATTGATATTAATGCAATCAACCATCGGATGTTCTAATTCACAGTTCAGTGTCTGATTCAAATAGCTCTAGTCTGTGTTTGACTTTAAAACTGCTGTCACTGTGGATCCCAGAATATAATAACTTCATGCGCCATTCTAATCACATTTCAGTATGGATGGAGACAAAATAAGCTCTGTTAAAATGAAGCATTTCAGGTGGAAGCAGTTTTCAACTGGTAAAATATATTCATTAAAATCAAACAATTTTCTACTATGATAGAACCAAGATGAAATATTAATTTTAAACTTAAAGAAATAGTGACATCAACCCTTAACTCTAATATCAACCTGAACATCTATCACTGAAAGGTTAGGAAATCTGTCATCCTGCCCGGGTAGCACATTTTTGTTTCGCTTGTTTGTTTTGTTTTTTGCTTTGTTTTAAAATAAATCTTGAATTTTATGAACCCCTATGCCAGAGAAGGACTTGTGGCCAACCAAAAGTAGCAGAAAAAACATTCATGTTCACCAGCCTTTCACTGTTCTATGGCTGATAGTTTCTCCACAAACAGGAGATCTCTTCTGGTAGAATATTACATCAGATTGCCCACTGAATAGGTGACTCAAGCCTAAGTTTAAGCAAAGAAGGGGCAATGTCAAGAGAATGGGATGTAAAGGTGACGATAATGATGGTAACTCAAAAGACAAGCAATCTTCAATTAATGCCATTGAGAACAGAGATTGCAGAGAAGTTAAGTAGGCAGGACACTATGTAATGGACAGTGCTGCTACTTCTCATATTCTGAATAATAAGCAGCTGTTTGATACATTGAACAAGAGAGATTATCATGTTAATGTGGCCAATGGCAAGACTGCCAGAGTAAAGGGCCATGGTACTGCTAAAGTCCCAGGACTGGGCAAACTTAAGAATGTATTGTTTATACCTGAGATTGCCAACAATCTAATTAGTGCATCTCAGCTATCCAATGGTACAAAATATGAGGTAATTTTCAAAGATGGAGGTGGTTATGTCACTAACAACGGTGAAAAGATTGGCACTATAAAAATGACTAACCAGTTAGCCCATTTCTTCCCACCAGAAGAAGAGAGTAAAGTGCCAGATGATGAAGTACTAGAGAAACATGTAAGGTTCAAAATGAAACTACAGGTTCATTCCACAGAGAATACCACAGCTGCCAACAAAATGTATATGGGCAAACCCTTACACAATGAATGTGCTCACCTACTCCATAGGAGAATCGGTCATATAGTAGGTTTTCCAATAGTGAGGAAAATGCCTGTATTTGCAAATGGTTTAAAGGTTAAGAATTGTGACACTTATCTTGAATGTGCTGTATGTAAAATCTCCAAGACTAAAGTGACAGAGTGATGTCTAGCATCTGAGGATGTTTTGACTCTATTTTCCATGCTTGAGAGTTTGAAAATATAATCTATATTTCCTAGTTGGTGTTAGGTGTTCAATTATATTAAGTTGTGTCTGCTACTTTTGTTGAGAAAGTTCTGTCATCAGTTTAATCACATCACAACTTTAAGTATGGTTTATTTCCATAGAGAAATGTCTGGTGGAGAAAAAAACCTAACAAACATCCTCAGCTTCCCTAACTAGAGAGTGTTGCATTGAGATGTAGACATGCTCAATTAGTCAATTAATGATTGCTGGAATGCTATTGGGGCTTCTTGTTTTAAATGTACCCTCATTGCCAGCCTGATGAAAGTATCAGTAAAGACCATGCCATTTCACTAGAGGTCTATGTACAATTGTTTAAGAGCTATTGTTTTACAATCTATGTAGAACAGATAGACACAAGTATGCCAGGTAATTAATGTTAACTCACAGCTAAGGTTAAGTACTGCAACCAGAGTGCTTGTTATTCACCTTGGAGAATGTGTTTCAATTTCAACTTAATCTTCAAATTAAAAAGATAAACATGTTGCCTTCAACTCCACTTCTCATTACAGTAGATCACAGTGTCCAAAAGCATCCCATGTGCCCTCTTGCTTTGTAAGCCATTAAAATTATTCTCACTTGTGTACTAATCCAGCATGGATGAAAATAGGTTAAAAGAATAAAAGGCTCTAAGAGAAAGACCTCCAATTAAAGAAAGCACAATTGTGAGCCTAAGGAAGACCTTGTCCTGGTATGCTAGCTAATATGCAAGGTACATTGAACAACTCGAAGATAAAGAGTTATTTTACTTTCTTACTCCCCCCCCCCCCAGCAAGTAGAAATCAAGACTTCTGAAGTAAGAAAATATATATGTGTAAGATTGGAGCTTGTTAGAAGGCCAAGTGCTAATTTTGAAAGTCTACTGTTAAGAGAATTCAGAACAGACTATTTGAAAAGTCAAATTTTATATTAAGTTTCCTTTCTGTGGAATGAACTAGAGCATATCTAAGATCACTTCAGGTAAGTGTAAAAATAATAGCAACAAACTAAAAAAATAAGACAGAAGAGAATATTTTAAATATTACCACCGGAGCAAGTATTTGCGTATGTCGTAGTGCTGAAGTTCAAGCATTTGAAAGGGAATAAATCCTTTACAACTAACCCCCTTCGTATTTTAATGAGCATAGCTTGTAAAATTCTTCTGCTGATTTAAAAATAAAACATAAAAAATAATCCCTATAGCCATTCCCAAGTAAACAATTCTTAGAAAAGTCTGACAGTTATTATGCAAACAAAAGTCCAATCATTCATTAGTGGGTATCCATTAATGTGTATCTCTTAAAGACTCATCACTGAATTCTTAACTAAGACAGATTTCACCAAGCACCAATATGCATACCTGTGTGTGTGTGTGTGTGTGTGTGTGTGTGTGTGCGTGCGTAAATAATTAAATAAATAATTTGGGAAACTGAATTAATTGTATTGGATTTTTGAAGGTTTTTTTTAGTCAAACGTCCATCAACTATTGTCACCTTATTCAATGCACACACACATACACATAAAGAGAGTTAATAGTTTAATGGTACATTGTAAAAGCAGAGATACAGCGAATGCTAAATTAAAAGACCAAAAAAGTGGACTTTATTCAGGAGTGTCCATAGAGAATAGCTTAAAAATAAAATCAAGACTGAAGCTCTGCCAATATTTCAGGTTCAGATGCCATCTTTTAAAGTTGGATCTTTTAAGTCCAGCTGCCATCTTTTAAATAAATTAGATGATCTAGTGGCTTGTATAATCATGGGCATACAAGAGTTAAACACAGCTTTTAATTTTGTAAACCTGGGTTAAGATAACAAACTAAAAAGTTTTTTAAAAGCTTATTAATCAATTGTAAGAGGTTATACAATGAATCAAACTGGATTTGCCTTCATATAATTAAGATGTTCAATAAGTGTCCATCACTTCTGCTATTACACAGCTAAGAATTACTAATAAAGTAAGGTAATATGCATCATTTATCCGTTTATTCATGAAGCTATTATTTCAGCTTCTATTCCATTTCAAAAATCAATCACAAAACATGACACAGCTTGAACAATTCATTAAAAACAGCTAATGAATTAAAAACAATTTAAAATGGTTGCACAAAAGAATTCTAAAAATCACTTTAAACACTAAAATGTAGGACAACACTATAGGCAACTGATTAGAAAAGGAGTATAGATGAGTCTTATCCAAAAGCCTGTTTAAACATGCATATTTTAATTAATATTTTAATTAATTAATTAAATATTAATTAATTAATATTTTAAATATAGTACAGAAATTATGAAATCAATTTGCTATGTTATATTGTATTCCAATGTAAGCCTCTTATCTATATTATTAGACATAGTGCTAACCATTTAATTAGTGCTAACAATTTAATTAGAGCACACATGATCCAGGACCATGCAATATATGTACCTTGGATTGAGAGTTGTGATAGGGGCTGCTGGGGTATTGAGGTCTTAGGGTGTCCTTGCCTTAGGCGGTCCTTCTGATGGGTGATTGATTTGATCAGATAAGGACTCATTGGCCTAGGTGTACATTGGCAGGTGTATAGAGAGGAAGATGTTTTGCAATGTGGGGTGACTGCAGCAGAAATGTCAATATTATGACATTTAGAGGGATATGTGGCCAGAGATATGGGGCAGGGTGCTCTCAAAGAATGTGGTTCCAGTTTTGGTTATTAGCCACATTCAAGCCCCATGGACTCAGTCTTTAGCCCTGGTCATCTAAGGCTGCTTTTGTTAAATACCAGGTCAGTCTTTGCCTCATTATCTATGTCATAGATAGCTAACATGGTGTGTATTATTGAAACTTGGTTGCAACATCCCTGCATGAGAACCTTGAATCCAGGAAAATCTGGATTGTCTGTTTTCTTTAGAACAGAAGAGAAGATATCTTGGCAGTTCCACTGACGTGTGCCTTTTCAGATGTTTTACTTGCCTTCTGGAACACTTCAACTGAACTTAGCCTGGTCCTAACATCCAGCCTTTTTCCTTAAAAACTTATGGGATGACTTTTATTTATTTATTTATTTAAATTTATTTTATTGGATTTATATGCCACCCTTCTCCCTAAGGACTCAGGATGGCTTACAGCTATAAAAAACATACAATACAAAATTTAAATCACTATTAAAAATTTTTTTTTAAAATCCCATTTATATGCCGCCCTTCTCTGGAGACTCAGGGTGGCTTACAATTTGTTAAGCACAAATCAACCTAAATCCAATAAACCATTTAAAAAGTGGGAGTTAACAAATTTAAAACTAAGAAAATTAAAAATAAAATTAAAAAACAGATTTAAAATTAATAATGGATTAACCTAGACCTGCTTGTTGATAGAGCCATGTCTTCAAGGCATGGAGGAAGGATCGAAGGTCAGGGATTATCTGAAGCTCCAGGGGCAGATCGTTCCAGAGGGCAGGTGCTCCCACAGAGAAGGCTCTCCCCCTGGGGGTCACCAGCCAACATTGTCTGGCCAAAGGCACCCTGAGAAGGCCAACTCTGTGGGACCAAACCGGGCAATGGGAGGCTATTGGTGGCAGAAGGTGGTCTCACAAATACTCTGGTCCTAAGCCATGTGGGGCTTTAAAGGTCATTACCAGCACCTTGATGTGCACCCGGAAGACAACTGGAAGCTAATGCAGACTGCACAGGAGTGGTGCGACATGGGAGTACCAAGATACCCCCATGACAACCCATGCAGCCACATTTTGCACCAGCTGAATTTTCCGATTGCTCATCAAGGGCAGCCCCATGGAGAGAGCATTGCAGTAGTCCAATTGCGAGGTGATAGAGGCATGAATAACTGTGAGTAGGGCATCTCATTCCAGAAAGGGGCACAACTGGCATGCCAGGCGAACCTGGCCAAAGCCCCCCCTGGCCATGGCAGTCAGGTGGTCTTCTAAATTAATCTGTGAGTCCAGGAGGACACCCAAATTGTGAGCCCCTTCTGAGGGGGTCAACACCTCCCCACCATTGACAGTGATGGAACACAATGGACAAAATGAGATGCCAGTATCCACAGGCACTCGGTCTTGTCAGGATTGAGCCTAAGCCTGTTTGTCCCCATCCAGATCCGTACAGCCTCTAGACACCGGGACATCATGTCAAGGGAATTGTTGGGGTGGTTTGGCATGGAGATGAAAAGTTGGCTATCATCTGCATATTGGTGATACTGCACCCCGAAGCCCTGGATGATCTCACCCATCAGCTTCATATAGATGTTGAACAGGAGGGGTGAGAGAACCAACCCCACAAAGAAGGGCCCTGGGGGTCGACCTCTGCCTCCTTGCCAACACAAACTGATTGACCAGTGAGGTAGGAGGAGAACCATCACAAAATAGTGCCCCCTACTCCCAACCCCTCCAGCTATCGCAGCAAGATACCATAGTTGATGGTATCAAAGGCTGCTGAGAGGTCAAGTAAGACCAAGAGAGAGGAAAAATCCCTGTCCCAGGCATGCCAGAGATCATCAACCAATGTGACCAAAGCTGTTTCCATGCTGTACCCAAGCCTGAACCCAGACTGAAATGGATCCAGATAATCAGCTTCATCCAGGAATTGTGGGAGCTGATGCACTCCCACATTCTCAACAACCTTCACTACAAAGCAGAGGTTGGAGACCGGATGATAGTTATTAAGAAGAGCCAAATCCAAGGCAGGTTTCTTGGGGAGGGGCCTCACCACTGCCTCCTTTAAGGTGGTGGGAAAGAACCCCTCTTTCAAAGAGGCATTGATAACTGCCTGGAGCAGGCCTCACATAACTTCCCAGGTGGCCGAAACCAGCTACTGTCCAATAAAGAGGTGGCAGCGCTCAGTTTACCTACAATCTGGTCCACATAATCAGGAGTCACAGGCTCATACTCATCCCAGATAGCATACTCAAGACCAGCCCCCATCAACTCATCGGACCCTGCCCAGTGAGAGTCCAAACCCATTTTAGCACAAACAGAAAGTGATTCTAGGTGTGATCATTATCTGGAGGTCTTTATTCTTGACTACCACTTTTTTTCCTTTTATTACATGTTATGTTTTTTTAGTTATTTCTTTAGTTTTTAAAATTCTGTTCACTGGCCAGAGTCACTTTTGTAGGAGTGGGCAGCCATATACATTAAAACAAATAAATAAAGCTGCTCTGACAGTTTGGCAGATTAGCCCTACCCCACCCCACATTCCTTCCATCAAAAGGTGTTATGTTAGCAAAAGCATAAAATGTGATTGCACACAAGAAATATTGGTGTTAGTCAAGGGCAGTTTGACCCTTTAATGCTATTTACAGTGTTGTGCTAGTTCTATGAAATAGAGCCATTCAAGCATACACGTCCTTTGTATAAACCCATTTCCCCTCACTGTCATAAATTATCAGCATAATCTTATACCCGAGCATTGGAGTGGTGAGCATGTTCAATAAGTTTTGGGGATGCACTGTTTCTTGGTGGGTGCAATTCCATTGCTTTGAGCCTTCTCTTGCACAGGGAAGTCATTTTGCCAATGAACAAGGAAATTACAGCCACTTCCTTGAATCATTATGAAAAGCCCAAGGCTTTGCTGTTGTTATTGCTCTGCAGAACATATGATCAAGGTACAGGTAAGTCAGCGTAAGCTTTATAAAGACTTTTATTTCCCATTCTATTACAGATGGTAACAAATCTGTTCATAGAAAAACAACATTGCCTTTAGGGTGCATGTAATAACTTAGGGGGTTAGATTAGTTACTTAGGGGGGTTGTTTAGCTGGGGCCTGCACTGATGTTTGTAATGAGATGCCTGGTGTTCCTGAAAAGTTGCCTGCAGAACTCTACATTACATGAGAGTATCCAGTGAACAAGGTCTCCCAGCTCCAAGACCCTACAATGTTTTGCTGATATTACAATTATATAGTGGAGATATTACCTTAAGTTGGCAAAGTAGTTCACCACTACCTTGATTTTTAAAAAAGGAAGAAGATAGTTATTAGAGATGTCTATCCTACCTTAGGTGTATTTACAGCATGTGGTAGACTTCCTGTTTGTACTACTGATAACAAATGAAGCTAAATCATGCTTTCATTATGTAATAATTATATGAATTTAAATTATTAATGCATGTATGGCACCAGGGAAATCTGAATAATTAACGGTGTGCTTATAAATAATTTGTGCCAATGAAATAGG
The DNA here is from genome assembly GCA_032468015.1 of Mimophis mahfalensis. Classification (NCBI taxonomy): domain Eukaryota; kingdom Metazoa; phylum Chordata; class Lepidosauria; order Squamata; genus Mimophis; species Mimophis mahfalensis. Next base: position 8,167 of record JANHFR010005412.1, read on the forward strand.
CTGAAAAATTATTTGTTCTTAACAGTAGGTATATAAATATTTAACAGCAACTAGTAATGTAGTTTAGAGACGGATGTGACTGTGCCATGTTTAGCACACAGAAGGTGGTTCTCAAAGTGTACACCTGCAGATATGAACGTAAGCATACCAATTGTTTTAACCAATCTATATTTTGACCTGCAATTATCAGTTGAGGACTTCTAAGCAAATGTACTTTTGAAAAGAAGGTCCACTGAAAAAAAAAGTGAATCTTTTTTTTTACCAGGACATCATAGTCTGTTCCTAATCAAAGCACAGTCAAAGCGATAAAACTTGCCTCATTATATCACAACACAAACTCATTTTGCACTTACGTTGTGATGTGTACACAAGTAAATATGGGCAGACTGTTCATCACAAAATTGTGACATGTGTTTCTTCACTTGTACCCATTTTCCTCCACTCCCTCTCCCCATGCCTATGAATAAAATGTAGATATTATTAGCTGAATATTGCATAATTTATATACAATGACATATTGATTGGAATCCCATTCTTATAGACAGATGATTTATAGAATTATAACATTTTCTTTAGCTTTAAGAATTGTTGGTACAAATGAAGTTCTTCAATCCTGACAAAACAAGCTTGCAAAAATGGAAAAATTCTTCCCCTTAAAAAGATTTTATTTATGCTGTTGCATAGTGTTTGCAGTTTCCTTAGGTTTATCTTGACAAGCCAATAATTTATTAATTCGATGTTATGGGTTAAAATTGTGTATTTATAGTCTCAAGAGTACTGATGCTGATTTGGCAAATATCTAGGGCAAATGATATTTTAAAATCTGGTTTAACTGAAGACATACTTGTATTTGTAGCCTGAGGGTCACCTTTGCTGACAGTGTTTGTCAAAATGGTAATCTTGGGGAGAATTCTACAGCTACTATATTAATTCAAGGAATTGAAAGTGGCCACCTGCTGAAAGCACACCTGGAAACTTGCAGGCTTGTCCAGCTGTTGAATGTTGATTTATAATCAGCTAATTTGACTGCTGTTCTTACTTGCCTGAGAAAAAACTTCACTGAACTTAATAAGACTTAAATTTTGGAAGACATATTTAACTTTGCACTATAACCAGTATCCTATCCCAGAAAATAATTCCTTTTAATAATCAGATTAATTTCTTCACTATACAGCAATATGTATTGGTAACAATTCATGATAAATTACTCTCTCTCTCCCCCATTTATATAATTGCAATTTTCCCATGGTGTTAATCAAACTTCTTGTGTAACGTTTTAAGTTAAAATCTGCCTTATAAAGTTATTGTTCACTAGAAAAAAAAATAGCACAGGCATTTGTTTTCATTTCTATGGCCATCTAGCTCATGATGTCTCCGGATGTCTTATAAACAAACAATTTTTAAAAATGCATATCAAAGTCATAATTTTACCCAACTGACAAGGTGAAGTTGGGTTTTGAAGAGACACTGAGGTATTTTGCTAATTGAAAGGCCTGATAATTGCATTGGTTTCTATGCTTATTAATTTCCTTTGATTGTATAGTTAAATTTCAGCATGCTGTTTACTACATTTTAAACTGTGAGCTATATTTTTCCTTCTCTGGGTTAATTAGTGACATTTTAACTGCATATCTTCATTTCCTTGCAAGTTGCATGCTGTTTCCATGCTCCATTCCTTTACTACTATGTTTGGGTAATCACTCTGTCAGAAAGCATATTAATTTCATATTAGCATAATCATTCTCATTTCAGCTTTATTAATCTAACTCTATTTGGCATTGATTCACAGCTATTATGCCACACAAGAACATAAATACAATCTTTCCAGCTGAGATCTAAGGGATCTTCTTTCTTACAATGGGCAGTTAGATTCTTATAAAAGCTCACAAACCGGACTTGAAAACATCAGCTTTCTTTTACTATTATATTCCATGAATTGGCATCTGGAGACATGCTGTTTCTGACTCTGGAAATGATGTATATAGCTTTATGCATATTATGCATAACTCTATGATTTCTAAGGAACACAGGTAATCTTGTTCTTACTGAAAGCTGGTCTTCCACAGTCCATTCTGCATTGCCAGAAAATGTGCTCTCTTAAAACTTAAGCCAGCTGTGTCAGCTCATCTTAGGTTTTAGCTGTGGGAGAAAAGGTACTTGGAGTTTATCAGGATTCAAAGTGCACAGCTAAATGAGGCAGCACAAAGTAGGTCTTGTCTGCTAAACCTCTGACCTGAATAATAAAATTCTAATCAGTGTTGGAGTCAGGTTTGTTTGGCCACAAATAGGATTTAGGCTCAAAGAATACAACAGATGCAGCATTGCCACAAGTAGGAGTTCTTGCTCTAAGTTTTATTGCTTTTCTCTTCACTCTTCCTAAAATCTCAACATCTTTTTTTATATTGTGGTAACCAAAACTGGGTGCAATATTCCAAGTGAGGTCTTACCAGGGCATTATAAAGTGATATCAAGAGTTTGCAGATTAATTATATAAGTGTATACAATGTATATACAATGAATGAATATATATTGTTAATTTTCTAGCATTGCAGACTTGGATCTACAATGCTATTAACAACTAAATGATGAACATTTGATCACAACTTGATGGATCAATGTAGACCCCAAAGCCAGGATGCCAGGCAAGCTTCATCAACCAAGAAGTAGCTTTATTTACAAATATTTACACAGGCCATGAGGTGGGTGTATATACAGAAGTGAAACTGAAAGTAATACAAGCAGATAAGACACTAGGAACACGAGGCATGGTTGCCTCTCATATTTATAGTGTAACCAGTAATGGTGATTGATATAACACATGAGTGTCTTGTGACTATTGAGAGTTGAGCTTGCACCTGCCTAGCACCAGACTCCTTGTCTCCAAGTTGTTAGCGTGGTGTGGCCTAAAACCTTGTCGGGCATTTTAACTACACTTTATGGCATACATATATTATTGTTTTAATATGGGAATGTAAAAAATCATATATATAAATACCTGAACAAAGCATAATGCCATACACATAAATACCCACGAAAACATAAGGTATATATATATATCTTGGTGTATTCAGGTCTTTTCCCATGTAAGGTTGAGGGTTCCTTGGTGACGTTTCGATGAGGTCACACTCATCTTCAGGCTGGTGTTTTTGGCTTCGTGCTTCTGGGAGCAATGTGTCACTGGAGCTGCTTTCTCTCTGTAAATCCTGGGGGGGGGGGGGG
>JANHFR010005416.1:0-15648 GCA_032468015.1 Mimophis mahfalensis
AAAGGAGAATTAGAGAAACACGCTCTTGGAGACAGAAAGCAGGTTCCCAGTCTTTCTTAAAATTCCCCAGCAGATATTTTGTGCCTATTGAGAAAATTTGGGCCAGCCTATCTACAAAAGAAAAGACCTCCAGATCCTGGATGATGGAATTAAGACATGACCCCTGAAGACATAATAGGATTAACCCTCTACCATCTAGCAGCAGAGCTCACCACATTGCACAATCTCCTGGGGACATTACATCACCCTCCAGGCTTCAATCAAACTTAGCTCAACCTACTGAGCCAGCTATGACCTCTACAACAGCCAATAGAATACATGTTCTTGCACAGGAACATGAAGCTCAAGGTCAAAGCCCAAGCAAAGGTATCAAAACCCCTTTCTCAACTCCACATGGTCAGCTACCCAGAATCACAGGTATTTGTGGTTCTGTTCATCATTAAACCATCTTTCCAATCAGCCTCCACATTTTCAGTGTCTTTCTCCCAGCTTGGAACTGACCCAGATGGATATTTCTTCCAACACCTTGTATTAAGGGATTCTGTAAGAGGTCATAGCTAACTTTGTAGGCTGTCTCTGTATTAAGTGTGGTTGAAACTTGGTGGGTGTTCAATGAAGGGTTCTGTTTGAAAAAGGTAGATCTTTATTATGTAGAATAGACTGGCACAGGCCTTAACGACCCATTAACAAAGGTGGGTGGGAGGAGCTGAGTTTCTGCCTCCCTTTTAGGGAAACTATTCTGCCTTTTAGTATATCCTAAAATATTTCATTTTTCTAGGAAGGAGTGGGTTTTAACTTCTAACAAGGGAGAATGATACATAAGATTATGGTTTCAAAATTAAGAATCAGTTATAATGGCTATTAAAATGACTATTAGCTAATGAAATTAAGTAGAAATAAAAATCAACCATAAGGACATAAGACACTCATATATAGCAACTAAATGTTGTCAACTAAGCGGTGGAGTGATTGAATTTAATTTGGTATGACTTTAGGATTCTTGTTTTGAGGCAACATGAAATAAGCACTCACAGGCATCTAACGTGGAAAGCATACTTAAAAATTTGGAAAACTTACAAAGGGTTTTCCCCAGAGAATGTATTCTGAAAACTAAATTTAGATTACAGTTAGGTCAGTTTAAGACACCCATTTTAACTAGACAACTGGGAACCGGGATCTCCATATATCCCGATCTCCATATATCCCTGTTTCAACCGAAAGACAACGTTTCTGGATTACGTATATAAAAATCAAGTAAATCAATAAACAAACAAACAAATAAACAGCCGGCAGCACCACGTGCTGAGAGAAAACGGCTCAATCTTCCCCGCGCCATCCTTTGGCGCGGGGACGAAAGACCGCAGTTCAAGGGGAAGGGCGTTTAGCCGCTCGGCCCGCCCTGGGCGGGGAGCATGCGCGCGCTGCGGCTGGGCACGCGCGCGGCGGTGGGAGGAGGCCGGGAGAGCGCGGTGACGTCGCCAGGATGCGGGCAGGTTTCTGCCGCGTCCTCGTTCTCCCGTCGGGCGTGTGCGGAGAGTCCGGGCTCGGTGACACCGGAGCCGCGGCGGCCGCTGTCGTTGCCTCTCCGCGGGAGTGGCGATCGGCGCCTTTGGCGCTGGGTCTGGCCTCGCTTCCCCTCACCTGCCTCCCTCCGGAGCCAGGCCTGCCCGCCCTCCCTTCCATCTTCTCGCCGAAGGTGATGCCGTGGTGAGGTACCAGCGCCCGGACCTTAAGGAAGATCGCTGCCCCGTACCTGAAAAAGGTGACTGACACAGCCCGGGGTGGAAGGGCGCTCGGCTTGACTTGTCCCTTTAACAAGCTTTGCCTGTCGGCGGAGGTTTTCAATGGTTTCTGACCTCTGGCGGCCGCGGCAGCAGCAGAAGCAAACTGGATAAATATGGAAAGGGGGCAGTTTAGCCGAGGGAATTGGTGGCCTCTGGAAAGAGTCACTGAAGAGCAGGTCCGTCATCGTGGTGATCTCGCTAGAATAGAAGCCGTAATTCTGGAATGGCTGGCCTCCCCACCCCACCGAATTTTTCTCTCCAAAAAGTATCCTATTTTTCAACGTTCACCTTCATTAGATCACTGGGTCACAAGGTCTTTTTTGGGGGGGTGGGGAGGACCGGTTTATTTTCTGGGATAAATTAGAGTAGATTTGAAATCTTACACAGCATTGCGCCTGATTAGGATTCGCCGTGAAATAATGTCGGGTGGCATTTCTGTTTATTAAATAGGCATGACTTGTTAGTTTTTCACACTCCGTTTGGGGGGTGGTTCTAAAAATAGTCCATTTGTTGTTGTTTTTAAAAAACTTTCTTTTCCTTGCCACAAAAAAAAAATATGGTGATTTAAATAGAAACATCAATACAATTAAAAATGGTTAAAGCAGTCCAAATGGATGCCTAGGATATATTAAAAACAAACCTTATCATTGACACACAGCAATGTTCAGCATGTATGGATGATAAGCAGCATGAAATTGTATATGGTTAGAATTCCAATACAGCTCAGTAAAACCCAGTTTGCTCTCATGGATGTTTGTGCAGGTGTTTCCCATGCATACCCAACTGTTCTTTTCTCCCTAATTCCTGCTATAAGCATGACACACTTATGTATTTGTGGGGAGGGGGAACTGGAGAAAAGTGTGTAAAGAATGTACAGTTTTTCAGTTTCTCCTAATGTTTAGCTGCAATTGCTTAAGTATTCTGAAAGAATCCCGCTTTTGATGTGCTTGGCTTTGCCTCAGCAGATGTACATTCAGCCATTATAATGTATAAAGTCTAATTTATGTCTCACTGTTCATTTATGTCTCATAATTCAAATAAATTATGGTTTCATTTGATGTGTTCCTTTAACCGAACATGGTTGGAGTGAGCCATATCAGATATTTCTAGGTAAAAGAAGGCATGAGGAAAAGCCAAACATCTCTTTTTGTTTTCATTTGAAGGTGCACAACACAAGATAGTCTTAATTTGTATCCAGAATTGTTGTATCCCTACAGTTAGTTTACACAGAATGAATGAAGCCTTAGCCTTCCATATTGCTATAAAATATTTATGTTGAGATGTTGGTTCAGTTAAAATAGCAATTGTATTACGGCTTCAAAATCTTTGCATATTTATGACACAAAGCATTTCTGAGGGAGGTTTTTTAATTTCATCTGCACAGAAGCCTTTATTTACTAATACAGTGTTTTATTTAACAATCATATTGCTTGGTAATCACAGTAAGGTGAGGTCAGAGAAAAGCTCTGGTGAACCACTAGTTTGCATAGGGTCTTTAAACAACTGCATGCTTGGTGACTATGGAAGGCAAATGCACCTTGTAATGTATCATATGCAGACTTCAACATAAATAGAAAATATTTTATTTCAAATAATTTTTCTCATGAATGTAAATGTACATGTAAATTTATATGGTAAGACTCACTAGTCATCAGTGTTCTCGGTTATACTTGGGAGAGGAGGAACTCTGGGGAACTGCTCAGGGAAGTAGTAATCAACTGAAATAATTTCTGTTCGTTCCATTTATGGAATTCTTAGTTGGATCTGGGAGCTTTCCATGAGTGAGAGGCCAAATTGATAACAATTTGAATTCCATCTTTTGGATCTCATGGGCTCCTGCAATTCTTTGCATAATATTTTTTTTAAATAAAATTTCATTACAAATGTACATTTGTAAACACTGAAAAGATGGGATAATCAACATAAGGTGTTGGAAGAAGAGATGTGGCTCTGTGTGTATGAATCAGTGTTGACATTGGGCGATTGCCTGCAAAAGTCCATGCAACTTTCTTAGCAGTAGTTATAGAAGTTATTAGCCATGGCCATCTTCCTACAGCTGAAAGAAGGTGACTGATCAAACACACCTAGAACTCAGTCTTCTAGTTTGTAGCTTGGTTTCTTTAATTGCTATGCTAAAATGGCTCTTGAGACTAATATATATATTGCAATATTTAGAATTCTATCTAAATCCTGTTTTATCACTTGAAAAAATAAATCCACGATAACAGGTGAATGCCTCTTACAAGTTAAAGAGCCTCACTTCCCTCTTTTGGGCAAAGGGATAATGTTATTTATTTATTTATTTGGCTTATATATTCTTATGCAATAGATTTAAACTATTTTAACAGTGAAGCTTGTCTGGAGTAATTGTTGAAAAATATCTTATACCTTATTCTTTAGATAATTTCAGATTCTTTAAAAGAATACAGAAAATGCAATATATGAGGTTATATTGCAGGGCTGCCAAATTTGATTCCATTGAGGGCTGCATTGGGGTTTTGTTTGATCTCAGGGGGCCGGGGTGGGCATGGCTAGCATGAAGTAATTTGTGTTAGGCACCTGTGGTGGCCTGAGCAATCTGCTAGCAAAAATGAGTTGCCAAGCTCTGTTTTTGGCTGGTACAGCCTCCTGCAACCATCTGCCACCGAAAACAGAGCTCGGGGGGATCACGCTCATCCCTTGCAAACTATGTTTTCAGCTGGGACAGTCTCCTGGAACCCTTTGCCAGTGAAAACAGAGCTTGGGAAGGCCGCACACTGCCCTCATGAGCTTTTTTCACTGGCAGAAGTACCATGGGCCAGTTCTTCACTATTTTCAGGGGAACCCCGCGAGCCAGATCTAAGCACCCTGCACACCAGATCCAGCCCCCGGGCCTTGAGTTTGACATCCCTGATGTAATGCAATAGCCAGATAGATTTCATTCTTAGTGTGACTCACTTTTGAAGATACACATAAAAAGAGACATACAATTGTACTGTGTGAATTTGATCATAGCACTACTTGCTTCCTTGCTTTATCCTAATATAGTAATGTTTGGCTGAGATAATGACACTTGATATTAACAATGCTTTCTAAGAAAAATTATAGCCTTCACTTTTTCCCTTACTAGAAATATAAAATATCAAATCATTTTTCTGTGTGGAGATTTATTTTCTGTGGCTTAATTCAGTTATAATGTTGAAACTTGATCCCTAGTCAAGTATAGGTAGTTCTCAACTTATGACTTCAATTGGGACTGGGATTTCAGTTGTAAGTCATGACTATTGCAAGTTAAGGCACCCATGTGACAAGACTCATTTTATAACTGTTTTGGGCCAGAAACCATTAAAAGAGTCACAGATTGTAGTCACATGACCATGGGACACTGCAACTACAATAGTTAGACATTTTCCAAGTGTCTAAAATGGAGTCATGTGTCCATGGGATGGGGGAGGCAGCACAACAATTATGACAACTAGAAGAGCTTTACAGAGTGTAAAACACACTTTTTGAGGTCATCATAATTTTGAACAGTCATTAAATCACCAGTCATAAGTTGGTGTTGAAGGACATTTTTGAGTGTCTTAGTAGTTGCATTGTATATACCAAAGTAATCTAAAATATCCAGGACGCAGTGGCTCAGTGGCTAAGACGCTGAGCTTGTCGATCAGAAAGGTAAGCAGTTTGGCAGTTCGAATCCCTAGCACCGCATAATGGAGTGAGCTCTTGTTACTTGTCCCAGCTTCTGCCAACCTAGCAATTCAAAAGCATGTAAAAATGCAAGTAGAAAAATAGGGACTACCTATGGTGGGAAGGTAACAGCGTTCCATGCACCTTTGGCGTTTAGTCATGCTGGCCACATGGCCATGGAGACATCTTCAGACAGCGCTGGCTCTTTGGCTTTGAAATGGAGATGAGCACCGCCCCTTAGAGTCAGGAACAACTAGCACATATGTGCGAGGGGAACCTTTACCTTTACCTCTCATCTTAAATCACAAGATGGGATGTTTGGTGAACTTGCAAGATTTTCAATCTTGCAATAAATGATTTGGCCTCATTGGCAAAAAATAGAACTGCAAATTAATGTTACTAAACAAAAAATGCCATTTTATTACTATGAACATGTTTATTCAAAGGTACAATATTTTAAATCTTGGCATAATCTTTAATTAGTTAATAATCAGATACAGCTTTTTAAGGAAAATCCCTAATTTAGCATTTTGATTTTTGAGTTAGTATGGTAATGTTGTTAATGTAGTTTTAATATTTGAGCCAGGAATTTTTAAGCATTAAAAAACTACTGAATTTATATAGTGGTAATGCTGAATTGCCATCTTCTTATGAGTACATTTGTGGATCATGTTGTATGCACAGTCCTGTTTACACTGGTCAGTTTTATCCTGTAAGATATTTTCAAGAAGCCTGTTCAGGTAAGTCCTTGCTACTGATCATTTGTTCAGCAGCCATTCAAAGTTACAACACACTGAAAAATGAGATTTGTAACTGGTCCTCAAAATTCAGGCTATTGCATCTTCCTGTGGTCACATGATCACCAACTCCAAGCTTCACAGCAGGTTCTTGAGAAAGAAGTCAATGGAAAAGCCAACAGAAAGTCACAAGTCATAAGTCCTGTCACATGATGTCATGCTTAATAAGGCAGTGGCCTTATTTAGTGATAGAGATGCCAGTCGCCATTGTGATTGGTAATTAAGGATTACCTGGAAGCAGTAAGCTTATGTGCTTGCAGAAATTCTAGCTTATTGAAAATAATGCCCAAATTAGAGCAATTTTATTTTAATGAAATGACATATTTAAAAAGATGGCTGCCTGTATGCTTTTAGCACTCCTGAACACTTTATCAGTAGAAAAGCCTGATCTGGACAACTCAGATCATCAATACAGCTAGTGTAGTGTTATATATTCCTGGCAATAAACATTGAAAGTTTATTCGACTCCTTCAATATCTCAGTACCCTCTTCAGCAGATAAATATGCTTGCCAATTTAATTGTCTAGAACCATTTTACTCTTATCTGGAAATTGAATCATGGCAACTAGACTTTTGGTTTTCTCCCCCCTTTTTTCCTATGAACCATTTTGCTGCTTATCCAAGTAGCTTCTTCAGTCTGAAGAACTGAAGGTACGCTAAAGAAGCTACTTGGATAAGCAGCAAAATATTTCAAACCGAAAAAGACAAAAGTCCAGTTACCATGATTCCACTTACAGATAAGTCTACTTGGATGACCAAGAATCTTCATCGATATTTTACTCTTAGTTTCTATACTAATTTTATTGACAATAGGAAGCTATCTAGAATAGCTAAAAAAGAGTAATAGAGGCAGTAAAAGTAAGTATTATTAAATAATATTACACTTATATATTTCCCAACTTTCCTTCACTGGTTGATTACAAAGGAATTACAATAAAATCAATAAATAGTAGCTAATTGGAAAAAAATCAGTTCAATTATTCTGTGCCAAGGAGTCATTTTCAGTTAGACATTTTTCTAGTCTGAAGATTACAAACTACCCAAGGAAGACAGTTTCACCTTTTTTCCTAAGCAGCTGCAATAATTACAGACAAACCACTAATTAAACGTAACTAAAATTACAGCCCTAATCTGTACTACATTTCTAGAGCCATTTTAATGCAGTAGGCAATTTTCAGAGATTTGTCTGGAAATTATGTGTTTTTCTTAGCCCCATTTTCACACTTATTAAGTATACTCATTATATCAATTTCATCTGCCAAATAGTTTGCATACATATACTTGTATACGCTTCCTTCTTTTTCAGATATGTTGATATGAGCCACTGATCTTTTTGTGATAAAATCTCAAAAATCTCTCCAGAATGAATAAATTGAAAATGGCATCAGAAAAAAGGTAATCAGTAAGAAAACGACTTCAATGATTTTTTTATATTCTGGTTTGTAAGAGTTGGATTGTTTTTTCCCTTTCTCTTGTCTTTTTTTTTCATATCTTGATTTTAAACTTTGAAGTTTATGTGTGAAGTGTACTCAAAATGATAATGTTCCTGATTATCTGATAACAAACCTGACTGAAGAAAAGTTAACTAAAATATGTGTATTTGAAAAACTAGTATACATATTCCATGACTTTCTTCAAAGATTTAATATAGGAGGGTTTCTTACAAAAAATAAAAAACCCTAATTTTTGCCATGAAATTGTTATATCTTACAATATCTTATAACAATAAGAATCTTTTTGAAGTTGCCTGTGTTTATGACAATGATATATACCGTATTTTCCTAACCCCAAATCTGATTCATAAAATTGTACTACCGTAATTATTTTTTCCTTTTATCCCTGTGATAGCTTTAATATATTAAAAATGTTAATAATTTTTAATATTATTATATAAAAAGAATATTAAAATAAATTTATTTTAATAATCTTTTAATGTAATAATCTTCAAAATTGTTAACATTTTAAAGATTAATTGGAAAATAAACATTGAGAAGAATTCTCTGACGAGACTATGTTCAGTAGGTTTTCTGTGAAATTAAAATTATTACTACCTTTTTATATATAATTATGAGAATAAGTTTTAGTTGTAGTGTGCAAAATTACTGTTTGGATGAAATAAGTGAAGTCAGAGTCTGGAAATATATGTGGAATCTGTTGTATTTGAACTTGTTAGAATTGTAAGCTATTAAAAATATAAGGCATGAAGCAAAATTTTAAGTGCTGAGCTCTTATTTAAGGTATCAGCTAAGCAGCTGTTGCACGTTCTCTATTTTAGATTTTTGTTCTATTTGTTTTTGTTGAGCATTTTTGTGTTGCTACATAACCTTGAATTTTCTGTCCTCAGGACTTTTTCTCCTTTCATCTTCTGTGTAGATATTGGCAGTACTCTATATAACTCATGGCATTGAGACACAATTGATTGTGGTTCTCTTGGTTCACATATTGGTTCTATGCAATATGTATTCCAAAATAATACAGATATATTTGTATTTTGTATTATTTTTTTACCTTTCTTATCTGAGAATTGCTTTCAGTTAAGAGTACTACATCTGTAATGATTATTTTTGAATAAGACCTGGTTTTTGCTAGCAGAGATATTTTTGAGAAATAGTATGGAATAGGATACATACATTTACAATGTTTCACAATAGGGAAACATTTGGTAAATCTTACATAATATTGTTTGCAAAATCAGGAAGTTTAAATGTTCTCATTCTAGAAATCAAATATTGTGCCCCAGTTGAGATTGTACCATTTTTTTCTTGCATTTGATGAATTTATAAGATATTCTGTTCAGAATATTTTCCTTCCTATATTTTCATACCTCATATCAATGAGTTATGTCCACCAAATTTCAATTTTTGTGTAAGCCGTCTATAAACCTTTTACACCAAACTTTTTTTTTTTTTTTTGCAATTTCATCATCTTGTGAGGGTACTTTGAGATATAGTAGGTAGCTGAGTATCAGAAAGAACACCATGTATTGGTGCATATTTTGTCACAAACCCTTAATACAATGTCTGTACATTTAAGAAATATCATTTTAAAATAAAACATTTAAATTAAAACAAACTACATTTATTCAAATTGTTTGAAAGAGAGCAGTTAGTTGTATTTTAACTTTGGAGATTAAATAAAGAAATAAAAAAGAAGAAATGCAATAGATAGAAAAATTGACGTTTTTATTTGTTCCTTTTCCTAGCTGTTTTATGTACTATGAAAGATATAAGTACTAGGATGGGTGGAAATAATTATAGTTGATTGTGTACTGTACATGCAAAGTAATCACATTTACTATATGTAAAGATAATAATATAGGCTGGAAATTTTGTTTAATCATGGCTTTCTGGTTATGTAAAATAGGTATGCTCACATGAAGGAATGCTGTATTTTTGAAATGACCCTTTTTATTCTTTTGAAGAAAACTTAGTTCCACAGAAGTATTACTATTACATTTGTTCCAGAATCTGTGTTTTGAATTCTGTAAAACGATCTCAAGGTTTCTGGGTTTAGTCTTGAAGAGGAACTGTGGCCTTATGACATGAAGTGGTTGCCCTGGTAACATACTATATAGCAGTTGCGTCTTGACTGGCTCTAGAATTAGATCACTGTTTAAGGAATGATTAAGCTATAGTTTACACTTAGTTTTCAGTTTGGATGAAGGCATTTTTAGAAGAAAGAATGCAGGAATGAGACGTAGTTATCGATTTCATGCTACACTCAGGATGTTTAAACCACTTGGAAAGTGGGTCACTGTGGATAATTCTGCTCAGTCTTGGCAAGAGGGAAATATTTCTCAGTAAGTTGGAAAGCCTGGGAAAGGGTAAGAGTATTGAACCAAAGAAATATTACTCAAATACTTGAGCAAATTATCAATGCTCAATTTATATCAGTACTGATAATGGCCAGAATTTCTTTAATGCTGTTTTTTAAACTATGGAAGAGAAACATGCTTATATTTTACTGGTATTTTAAACCATTAAATTAATTTTTAAGGAATGAAATATTTCTGTTTGTTACATGGCCAGTCTCTCAATGTAGTTTAACAGGAAAAATGAAAATTGTTTCTGACATATACTGTCAAAACTTTTAAATTAAATTAGATTTTTTTAATGCTGCCCAACTCATAATGGGTACAGAATTGAATGAAGTAGTGTAGAAGAACATCCTTTGGATCCCATTTTTCAAATTGGTTCAGGGCCTAGGAAGAAAAAAATAGGTTTTAAGGATGTTTTTGAAAATAAGGCCAGGGTGGTTAGCCATATAAAATTTCAGGGGAAATGCTGTTCCAGAGGGCAAAAACAGTAGCAAAGAAGGCCTACTTCCTGTCTTGCCTGATCAGGTGACATTGTTTAACTGATGGGGTCCAGAGCTTGCCAACAGTGTCCAAACAAACAGTCACCATGAAAGACAGAAAGTACTTAAAATAGCTAGGCCCTGTGTCATTGACAGCTTTAATACACAACACCTCACTTAGCAACTTCATATAGATGTTAAACAACAGGAGTGAAAGTGTCAAACCTTGTAGCACCCTTCATAATACAGGGAGCTGGCCAACTTTTCCCTCATTGTCAATATTGACTAGAGCTTACCTTGGAGAAAAGAGTATCACAGAAAATAACAGAAACACCATGTTCCCCAAATCTAATCAGACATGTATAGAAGGATAACATGGTTGATGATATATCAAAGGCTGCTAAGAGATCAAGAACTAGAACGTTTTCATTCCATCCTGGCTTTGCCAGAATTCATTGAAAAATGACCAAGACTTCTCTTTACTATGTGTGGTCTGAAATCTGACTGAAAGAAAAGGATAATTTGCTTTCTCCAGGACTCTTTGAAAATGTAGCCCAAACACTTTTTCAACAATCTCCCCCAAAATGGGAGAGACTGCTCAGAAACTGTGGGAATTAGAATCTACATTGCATTCATCAATATCCTTTTTATGCTGTGTATTTTGTTTTAATGTGAGATTCTGTGATACTAATGAATATTTATGTCTCTTTCTATAAATGTATAAGAATAATTTGCACAGATTAGCTAAGACATTAATAATGTTTTAAACAAGAAAGATATATATGATATAATAACTGTAAAATAAATTATTTTAAATATAGCTAGGTTTTAATAATGTTCATTTTAACCCACTGTATTTCTGTATTGAAAGAGATGATTGTGTAACAAATTATAAATTTAGACCATTTTCTAATGTGCAATAAAATTGGTTTGTAATAGCCGGCCAAAGAATGGTAATCTATTGTAGGTTTAATAAATGAACACTGATAGTATTATTGAACTGTTAATTCAGGCTGGCCATATTTTAGTATATGTATACAATAAATTATCATGTTTATCCTTACAAGATGGTAAGTGGAATGTCTTGCTCTGCTAGTTCTTATAATGCAGTAGCTGTTACTCTGAACGTCTACACATTGTGCAACTCCCTAATTTTATTTAAATGTGATTTTTCTTGCTGTGGTTTTCTAGACTGTTGCTTACAAAGTAATATATAAAAGAATGGGGTATCATCAGCTTTGGGGACATTACATTTGTACAAGTAAAAAAAAATACTTATAAAAAGCTTAGATGGCTAAAAATGAGTAGGTGAAGTATAAATATATTCACTAGGCATAAAGCAATGGAACCCAGCCATCTTTAAAAAAAATAACCAGGTGTTGGTTTCCAGGAAAACATTTTTTTCTATAGACTGATGGCGGCAACAGGGGAAGGGGATGGTGGAATGGTTTTGTGCCCTTCCTAGACCCCATGCATGTGCAGATGAAACTTCTCTTGCTTGCGCAGACCAGTTCCTAACGGGCTACAGACTGGTACTGGTCTGCAGCTCAGGGGTTGGGGATAAAATACTTACTGAAAATGAAGTGAAAAGAGTCCTATTGGGTAGAAAGAATTGTAGTAAAATGTTCTGATTTGGACCAGGACTCGTTGACATCATGAAGGTGTGTAGTCTATACTGATTGCATGATTTTGGATACAGCTTTAATAGTTACCTTCAAAAATAATGAGTGGCCTTTTATTAGTCATATATTCTGGAATTTGTTACAAAAATTTAAACCTAAACTAAGGCACCTGCTAACAGTAAAAATATTTAATGCTGCAGTTATTTTGACACATGTTGGGTTTTGTGTAAACTCTAATGATAGCCAGTTGACTTTTTATGAAGTATAAAGAACAATTTGAATTAATTTTGAAATGTTAGTATAGAAGTTCATATCCCGTTCATTGTATTAATTTTGCTGTCATGATTCCAGAGGCTGTTTAGCATAAAATCAAATACTCTAGTCATTTTTACTTTCATTTTGCATGGGCATAAAGTACAGGTGGTCCTCACTTAATGACAATTCATTCAGCAACCATTCAGCAACCACCACATAACCGTGGTGCTGAACAAGTGTATCATAGCTAGGCCTCAGAGTTCTGGCCTTCTTTGCTGGCTTCCTATAAGCAAAGTCAATGGGGAAGCTGGCAGGAGGTCACAGATGGAGACCACATGATATCTTTGCTTAACAGCAGCAATGGAAGTGCTGGAATACCATTGATAAGTGACAGGATCATGTGACATTTTACGATGGCATCTTTTAGTGATGGAAATCCTGGTCCCAGTTGTAGGACTATCTGTAGATTTCACAGGCTCATTTTCAAATACATCATAATTAATCAATTGTATCTGTACTGCCTATTCCATAAGACTCTACACCAACCTGGGCATTTTACAGTCCCCTGGCCACATCCAGCCCTTTCGCTGTCAGTGTCCAGCTCACATGAGGCTGGTCAGAAATTAGAAATCAAATTATGTAAGCACACTGCAGGGATCAGGAGAAGAAGGCGCGTTGGGTCCATCTCTGTGCAGTTGCCATGAGTTCCTTCAGTCAGCTGGTGGCCGCTGGAGGGCGAGGAAAGAAAGCATTTTTCTGTGCCTGCATAGCATCACCCTCGCCTGGAGCGACCTAAGGTATAGAAGTGATGGAGTTTGAGGACATCAAATAAGGTTATGTTGGTTCGGCCCTCTACAACATCCCAATTTCTCATGTGACCCCTTAGAAAAATTAATTGCCTATCCCTGCTCTACACAGTTAACAATCATAAAACAGAACTAAAGAATAGCGATTAAACTGTTAAAAAGTCAGTCCCCTCAAACTAAATGAAAATAGATCTTTGCAGAAAATAGCCAGCTATTAACCCTGTTGACATAAAAGCGGCAGTCTGTTAATCTCTGAAATCTCTGCAAATGAAAACTGGCTGTAATGGATTCCCAAGAGAGCAGCTAGGACCAGACTCTCTTTCAGTTCCTGCTGGATGCTTGTAAGTCCACCCACCACTTTTGGAATTCCCTTCTTATTGCAGCCTCGAGAGCTTCGTCCCAATTGTTCTGTAGAGGGTTAGGTGAGGTTTTTTGCTGGAACTCTATCCCTTCCAAAACAAATGCAATAATAAAAAAAACACTGGGCTTCATATAGTGCTTCGGTATTTGCCTTCAACATAATTCTGTATCAAACTCATTAGTGAACTTTATGGAAAGGCACTATTTTGCAACCTCGTATCTTTGTGTACCATCGCCCACCACGGATGCACAACTTCCAGTTTGAGAAACACGATCTTAATCTGTAAAGTTCCTACAGAGCTAGCGTATGTGTGTATGTAGAAATTGTTTTCTTACCCATCAGTTGTCTATGCTTCTGGTTAATTTTTAATCTTCTTGAAAAGTAAAGTGAAAATAAGCACATCTGTATTTTTCACAGGCATAGAAAAATTTGAAAGCAAAGAAAGGACCTGGGAAAAGAAGCCATTTAGATTCACCAGTCCTCCTCTCTAGTTTCCTGTATGTGTTCATCTTGCAATAATAAATGAAGTCTGTTTGCTGAGAAACAGCCAAGATTGATTTTATATATTCAATTTAGTGCTCTTTTTTCTGTTCCCTTTCTCTCGTTAATATGGAAAAGCAAAGAACTCAACTCCATATTATTTTTCTCTATGTAACATTTGGGGTCATTTTCCTAATTTTAAGTTGCTTGACATTTCATTCCATACCCTGAAAAATTTCTGTCATATCACAGCCTAAATGCATTTGTTTTCCCCAGTGCAACTAACAACTCTCGGATTTTAAGTCTCTTGGCACAACTGGAGAAGATCAATGCTGAATGTTTGGTAGAAGTGGACACTGCCAGATACGTTACATCAAAAATTCTTCACCTGGCTCAAAGTCAAGGTAAATATTACAGATACTCATTAATTGAGGTGCATGCATGCATCTATATTATTAGTTCTCACATATATTCTATATAACAAGGGTCTTCAAACAGGGCAAGTTTAAGACTTGTGGACTTCAACTCCCAGAATTCTCAAGCTAACATGACTGGAGGAGAAATTCTAGGAGTTGAAGTCCACAAGTCTTAAAGTTTGTCAAGTTTGAAGACCCCTGAAATAGGGTGATAATTTGAAACTTTCACCCACATTTTGTCCTCTTGTCATATTGCCTTCCTGATTTGGCAGTGACTTCACTTTAACAGGCTGCAGCCGTCTGGCTGTTTAAATGCTCCTGAGAATTCCTTCTCACCAACATGGGGTGGAAAAGGATTATTTTCTTCAAGGCGTCAGAGGACTGCCAGGTTGTGTCATACAATGTCTAGCCTATAGAGACAAAAAGGCTGGGACTGGCTTTCAACCCTTCCATATTGCAAGTGGGCTCAAAGCTGGTACCCCATGTTCCATCAAGTCTGGAGTCTTGACCCATCTCCTAAGCTGGCTTTTCCAGGCCAAGTAAACCTGTTGCTTACAGCTTCCTATTGGTTTACTGTGCTGGAACACTTTTTCACATTGCCAGGGTAGCACTGATCTTTAGCTCCCAAAATGGAGCTCGTAGAAAGTGGGTGTTTTGTCTACAAGACAGAGCATAAAAACTGGAGCAAAGGTATTTCTCTATGGGATAGAAAGAATACATAATCATTGACTTTCTGCCTGAAAAGATGGAACCATCCCTTTCTGGTTGATCCTATCTACAGTGACTAAGAGTGCTTAGATTTTACTCACTAATTTGTAGTATATCATGAAATAAGACTTGGAAGTCTTATCTACAATACTAGCACAATTTAAGTGATGTCATCCTTATTTGGATTTAGGCCATTTTTTCCTTTCAAGGAGTATTTTTTTAAGACATAATTCCAATTACAACAGCAAGTTCTTCCAAGGAATATATAATACAGAACAATCCCTGAAAAATGCCTTGCAATATGACGGTTATTTGGTATAAAAGAAAGATAAAATGGAGACCACTAGAAGTGAAGACAGCTTATTTTTACAAAATTGTCATATGTTGTTGTTGTTAGTTGCGAAGTCGTGTCCGACCCATCGCGACCCCATGCACAATGTTCCTCCAGGCCTTC